>SNQJ01S0021001.1:176517-232355 GCA_010110895.2 Picea sitchensis | reverse complement strand
TGCTTCTCTTAATAGACATATTTAGTATAAATAAGGGGCGAGGGTATGTGAACCCTAGCTTGGAGATTATTGTAACAGAGCACTGCTCGACTGGAGGTTGCCCCCTCGAAGAGTCCTATGAACATTTCTTTTTGAATCAAATTGTTTTTCTATTTCTATTTCATATATCATTTATGTGTATTGTGAATATTATGCTGGATATTTTACTATTATTCTGCCATTTCTAGCATTTTATTTATGTTCTGCATATTTTATATAACTGGTATCTTGCATTGTGCCATCCATCTTCTTCACCAACACTACAAAAGAAGAGAATGGACTCAAAATTGGCCTATTATGCCCCATCTCAAGAAACTCCTTAATGGTCCTTTTGATCTCAACCTTGAATTTCTTAGGATGTCTATAGGGAGTGGTGATCATTGGGTTGGCTACCTCCTCCAACTCAATAATGTTATCTAATCCCCTGTCAGGTGGCCTTCCTGGAGGTATATTCTGTAATACTCGGTCATATTTAATCAACAATGTTTGAATGTTCACCTGATATTGATGGATGCTACCAGAAGGTTTCTTAGTAGTGACCAGGCACTCTATTGCATACGCAACGTCCCTATTTTAGAATATCCCCTCCATCCATTTGGCCAAGATGATCTCGGGAGAATCATTTGACATGACTCTCAAGAACACCTTCCTTCCATATGCTTCTTTAAATTCCATCTCCATGGATTGGTAGTCGATGAAATGTCTCCCGATGGAAACAAGCCATTGGACCCCCAATATGCCATTAGTGTCCTTCAACTCAACTACATAAAATTCATCTATCAATGTGTAGTTTCCCAATGTCAACCATAGCTATGAGATCTTTTGTGTGAAGGGAATAACACGCCCCCTTGATACCATCAAATCCCTCAAAATTCATAGTAGGAATCACCCTATTGGCCACCAAGGTTGAGTCAATAAAATTGTGGGTTTCCCCACCATCAATCAATATGGTGACTCACTGACCCTCTACAACACCCATGATCCTGAAGGTGTGAAATATGGGGACACTCGATAGATTCGCGATAAATCCACTCTTGGCTTCCTCTTGTGGTTTCTCCTCAACTGATTTTTCATGCTCACAATCTTGTGACTACTCTACTTCCTCCTCCTCTTCACTTTCTGAGAGCAATTCTACGTAATGAGATTTCTCTTTGCCCATATGCCTATTCCCCAGTTCCCATGGGTCGTTTCATTTGATGAAAAGATTTTTTATCCTCAACTCATTACAAGTTTTCTCATTTGTCTTCTCCTTACCTGTTCCTTCTTTCTGAAAGGGCTTCTTATCTTTATTCTTATAGGGAATGAACGGTTTAGAGAAATCTTTTTTCTTCGGAACTGCATCCTCCATGTCCCATGTCGAGATAATAACAACCTGTAACATCTCCATTTTGAATCCATTCACCCAACCATGCAGTGGCTCGGATAAACCCTCCGTGAACAACATCAACATTCTCTACTCATATATATCGGTCACTATGACTACGATCCTATGAAACTCAATTATGTAAGCATATGATGTCCCAACATGTTTGATATGTTCCATCTCTTTGAAATGTAACTCTGGATCTTTCTCGTCAAACCTCTCCATCAATCTCTATGTGAAGTCCAAATAAGAGGTAATGGTAGCATGTCCCAGAGTGACCAATCCATGGTACCACCACTTATGGGCCTCCCCGTACAAATGCAAGGTAGAGAATGTAATCGTCTCTACCTCTGTCATGGTGTTAACATGGAAATAGGTATCCATCTTTTGAACCCATTCCCCATTTGTGGATTTTCTCGAACCATCAAATGAGGGGATGGTAAGATTTCCAATATTTCTATGAGATCAACATTTTGCTAACCCTATTGACCTCCCTTGGCATGTTCCTATATTTGATACTACAGTAGTCATGTAGGGACATGGTAGCCTAAAAATCCTTGCCCATAGCTTGGTACTCCCTCCAATAGTCATCAAAGGTCTCACCCTGACCTTGTTTTCCTCGATTCATTACTTATTGATTTCCAGTGAACTGAGGTAATAGCGGCATGGGAATGATTCTTCTTGTAGTTTTGGTACAAACTTGTGCAGAAACATGGTTGTTGTTGGCCTCTACATGGTTTCCATTATTCCCGTTGGGACCCCCTACACCATTGTTGCAGGCATGGTGTCCATTAGTGTCTCCATTTCCATTATTACCCCCATGGTTCTAGTTTTCCTGGTTGGTAGCAATCAATTGTGCTAATAACTTTGCTAATTGTTGTTTTCCATTCTATGTTCCCTCTAAAATTTGCAAGGCCCAGTCATTATTCTAATCCCCCATAGCTACTTCTTCTTGTTCTACCTCAGGTTGGTTTTCTTCTACTACCTCTTCATGGTTAAAAATATTTGTTATCCCTCGCTAACACATACTTATTTAGGTGATATACCCTTCTATGCCTCCTTGATTCATGAAATTTTAAATTCCCTCAGACTGGCAGGATCGAAGCTCTCATATCACTGTAATGTTTTGGATGATTTTTTTTGTTTTTTCTAAGTATATCGGTGTAGACAAATCATCAATCTATTTGTATATAATAGGATACCCATAATGCATATAGCAATAATTATAATTATTTTGTGAAAATGTAGTAAGGACAACAATATGAAACTCCCAAATATTTATTTGCATTAAATAACTATAACATAAAATGCATTTGGAAGGATCCCAACAAGCAATACAATTAGCTAGATAATGGAACCTGATTTAACACTTGAATATTATGAATTCATTGCGGGTACACAAGTATTGTAGGTGTTACTATGATGCAACAACCAAAATAGCAATGTTGTAGGTGAATGGGAACTATCCATATTATATAATTATCATTTCAGAGTTTTGTGAGCTTGTTGTAGGTGACAACTCCTTCTTTTCTCCCTCTTAGCAACCACAGTATGTACCCAGCAATAGATAGATCCACCCTCATCCAATGAAAACACCCCACAATGAATAATCGCCTCCCCAAGAAGGAAATTGGCCCCCTTTTTATAAGTACCAATCCTTTACTGAGTTGATTCAGCCTCCAATAGAAGTCCGCAATCCCTGGGTAGATATTTCAATCCTCCTTGGTAACATAAGTCACCCCCCCTGACATACAATCTGCCTCCTCTTTTCTGGTGTGACCCACCAAGGAAAACTCACCCTCCCACACTTTAAATTCATCCCACAATGAGAGGTAATCATATTCCCATGAATAAACTCATCCCACAGTAAATAACTCAACCAACATATAGAAAACCGTCCATAATGAATAAACCCAGTCACCTTAAGTGAATAAATCAAACTCTGCTCACAATGCAAGCTTCCAAATGATGGAAAATGCAACCCAACTGAAGCATAATGAAGAAATATGCATGATGTATTCTTTGAATTAATAGATAGGGTTGATATGTTACACCTTCAAAACTAATCTCTACAATTTCTCCTAGGGCTTTCATCCCAAGAGTTTCAAAGCCACAATGAGCTCTCTCACTTGAAAACTAGAAAATGCCAAGACAAGAATGAGAGAGGATACCCTTATTTTTCCCTTTTATTCTTTAGTTGACTATTTTGTGACTCTTTTCACTCTTTAATAAGTTTAAGTGACTTTTCATATTCTCAATAGTCACTCAGGTTCCTTTTTCCCTTTTTACTCAATGTCACCTTTAAATTTAATTAATTCTCGCTACGGTGACATTAAATAAATAATTAATTCCCTTTTTCCTACTGACTATAGCCTATGGGAATTACTTAGGATATTTCCTCACTCTCCTAGAAGACTCATTTGGAAAGGGACATTATATTCCTCCCTTCCTGAGATTTCTTGTCCTCAAGCAATTACAAATTTGGATGTTGCAATATCTTATCACTTTCCCATATGGTATCCTCTGCTAATAAATCTCACCACCTGATGAGGCATTCCCAAATCACCCTATTACACAACATCCTCTCTCAAACTGATCCAGGTGGATATCGGTGGCCACTCACCTTTTCCAGTTGGATCAAAACAACTTTCTGGCAATTTTGGTAATTTACTATTTTTAGCATTTTTGCGAGTCCTGAACTTCTGGAGCCATTTTGAGGCCCTAAACGACGTTTTTTTGGGTATCTACTGGTTGAAAATTTTCATCATGAAAATTTCATCAATAGTTGTAGTCCTCAGATAGATATATACAACAAGCTATCGTGTTCCTAAAATGAAGATAGTATGCAAACGTTACGACCCCGGGAAGTTGATGTACTGACTTACCCAAACGGGGCCCACATGACTTTTGGTGCTTCATTTCCTAGGGTTAGGTTTTTGGATGTCTAGGGTTTTTGACACTCTTGTTTATTGTAAAAAGTCCTTCAAGGTCTCATTGTAATCATCTTCTTGAAAATGATCACAGTTGTCACATCTCTTCTAAGAGATAAGTCGCCACCATTCCAACAAGCTTGTTTTCTACTACATTTTACAGTTTCAGCTTATTTCCTTGTTGAATAGAAAACCATTTTTACTGTATCTCTATTATTTTGTGTTAAGCATCTGTTAATAATCTGTAGTCATTTTGTTCTACTCATAAAATTTGGATCAGTGGTATCAGAGCGAGCTGCACCTTGTCATCTTAATGCATGTCCCCAACAAGGTTAGAGTACAAAGAATTGGGTCTCGAGCTTGTTTCTCTTGAGGACCAAAGCTCTCACATGCCCAAGTAACCTTTCATGGAAGGAGAAAATAAATATGATGGGGCAAGAGATCCTTTCAAAATGTTGATTGAGGAATCCCTCATGCAATAGAGGAACGAGATGATGGATAGTTTCACGCAAATACTTCGACGGCTACCAATAGGTGACACATCTTCTTCGATCGGAGGCACCTCCCCATTCAAGGTACAAATAAACTTCGATAGACACAGATGGTGTAGACAAGTGGTTGAATCTACTAGAAGGGTATTTTTTTTTCCATAACATTTTGAATAGAGAAAATATTACTTTTGCACTCCTCAAAGTCGTTCCCCATGTCAAATATTGGTGGGAAACTTTCTATGAGCAAAAGGAAATAGAAGAACCCTCATTATTTACATTCATGACCACCTGGGAATCTTTCATGGATGCTATTAAGGAACAATACTACCCTGTTGGAAGTTATGACGACTTGTATACCGAATGGACCACACTGCGGAAAGAAAGAGACCAAGCAGTGCCAGAGTTCACAAACATCTTCCATACCTTGTGCACCAAGCTGGGTATCAAATATTCAGAGAAGCATCTGGTGCTCAGGTATCGTGGTGCTCTACATAGATACATCCAAACCGAAATGAAATTTCTAGACATTTCATCCTTGGGCACGACCTAGCAATATGTTGTCAAAATCGAGCAAAATCTCAAACAAAAGACGCAACAATTTGGGTCTGGGAACCCCTCACAACAAAAGCTAAGAAAGGACGACCCCAACCCAAAAAAAAAAAGGACAGAGAAAAGATGGACAATATCAGGACAACTAGTCCAAAATCCAAGAAAATAAGGACACCGAAAAGACAAAGAAAGATACCGGGAAGTGGTGCGACTTCCATAAGAACCCTTGGCATAACACTGATGACTGTTGATCAAAGAAGTCACTGGTGGCCAAAGTGAAAGAATCTAAATCAGATGCAGGTTTTGACTCTGATTCAGAACTAGAAAGGGGAAGATAGATCATTGACGTAGACCCAGTGCCATTGTTTCTACCACCAAGCTCCAACCTGATGAATTAGACGAGGCAGAAGAAGGAAAGAGCCTCTTCCATTCATAGATGTGGGTAAAAGGCACCCCGCTACACTTCATCGTTGATAGTGGTAGCCAGAAGAACCTCATCTCAGAAAAGGTTGTCAAGCAGTTGGCCTTGCCAACAATGTCGAACCCACAACCCTACACCATTGGATGGCTCCGCCAAGGAAATGATCTTCACATCAGCCAACAGTGTCGCCTGTCGTACGACATAAATCCCTTCAAAGATGAGGTATTGTGTGATGTTTCTCCTCTCAAAGTTTGTGATGTTCTTTTGGGCCAACCTGATTTATGGAAACGTCATGTTGTATATGAGTCTAGGCCTCGTAGTGTTATTATTACTTTGAACAGGAAATTGTACAGGATACCTGAGGCAACCCCACCTAGTGTTATTTTCTTGATCTCTTTCAAGAAATGGAGGAAGGTTATCTCTTAGACGGGGAAGTTTGTCTTCTTCATCATTCACTCTCAGAATGAGTGAAAGATCACAACCACATCCAGGGTATATATGACTGACCTCTCCACATAGCAGAAGAAAGTAGATAAGGTCGTCAAAGAATACTCGGATATCTTCTCCTCACCTACCAGGGTACCTCTGCACTATCAGGTCAAGCACCCCATCTATATGACCCCCAAGGCACCTCTACCCAATGGGCCAGTCTATCACTGCTCTATGTTAGAGAATGAGGATATCAAGCAACAGATCCAAGAACTACTCCACAAGGGGCACATCCATCCCATCTCATCACCTTGTGGGAGCCCAATTGTGTTGGTACAAAAGAAAGATGGAACATGACGACTCTGCATTGATTACCGGGCTCTGAATAAAATCATATTCAGAAATAGGTACCCAATTCCCTGAATCGACAACCTCCTTGATCAAATCATGGGGGCCAAATACATCAGTAAGATTAATATGAAGTCTGGATACCACCAGGTCCCAATAGAACAAACAAATGTATGGAAGACCGCCTTCAAGTCAAAGGAAGGCTTTTTTGAATGGTTGGTCATGCCCTTTGGTTTGATGAATTCTCCAGCCACTTTCATGAGGATGATGGATGATATCCTACAACCATTCACCAATACTTTTGTAATGGTGTATTTGGATGACATTCTCATTTATAGCATGTCTTGGGCAGAACACTTGCAGCATATTCAACAGGTTCTGCACACCCTGTGACAACACAAGTTTTACGCCAACTTGGAAAAATGCTCCTTCGGCATGGACAGGGTCCATTACCATGGTGTACATGTGGATCTAGCCAAGATCCAAGTCATCTGTGACTGGCCAGCCCCAACCACACTCACTGAGCTTCAAATCTTCTTGGGCCTTGCCAATTTCTACCGTAGGTTCGTGTTGGGATTCTCCCATATTGCATGGGCCCTCAGCCAAATAACCAAGGGTGGTGGTAAGGAAAAATTTGTGTCAGGCTGGTCCCAACAATAAATGTTCGATGATTTGAAGCAGTGCTTGTTCTCAACCCTAGTACTTTCACTACTAGACCTACAACAGCCCTTTGAGATCAGGACAGATGCTTTAGACTATGGTGTGGGCGTCATTCTCACTCAGCACGGCCACCCTGTGATCTATCATAGTGAGACACTATCAGATGTTGTCCGTAATTACCCTACTTATGAAAAATAAATGTACTCCATTGTGCAAGCCTGCCGCTAGTGGAGACATTACATTCTTGGGAAGGAGACAGTCATCCACGTTGATCATAAGCCATTGTAGTTCATGGAAACACAAGGCAAATTATAGAATGACCGCCATCAAAAGTGGTCCACATACTTACAGCAATTCAACCTCAACATCAAGTATAAAACATGAAGCACCAATCACATTGTTGATTTCCTTAGTAGACTTCCAGTCACGACACTCATCAAAGTGCTAGACTCTTGCAACCATGAGACCTCTGAATGGACCCAACTCTATGATACAGACCCAGACTTCTCCACCACCTACAAAATGTTCAGTGAAACGTAGTTGTTGATAATTTCCATCTTCAGGATGGGTTCTAGTGTCATCTAGGCCATATCTGCGTTCCATCAAGAAAGCGATCGAAGATGATCTGGGAATCCCACTACAGTTGAGTGGCAGGACACTTCAACGTTTAAAAGACAATGGCGATTCTACAAAAACATTTCTATTGGATCAAACTTTGACAGGAGGTCAGCAAGTATATCAGGTCCTTCACTACCTCCGCTATTGCCAAACCGACCACTAAGAAACAGGGCTTGTACACCCCTCTTCCTACTCCTGACAGGCCTTGGGAATCCATCTCAATGAACTACATGTCAGGCCTCCCATTCACCAAGCAGGGAAATGACTATGTTTTTGTGGTTGTTGATCGCTTTTCTAAGATGGCGATTCTGGTTGCCTGCAAGAAGAGAATCACAACAAAATCCACTGCCAAGCTCTTCTTTGAACAAGTCTGGGTACATTTTGGAATCCCACAAACCATTGTCTCAGATCAGGACAGTCGATTTCTCATCACATTCTGTTCGAGACTTTGGTCACTGTTGGACACAAAGCTCACCAAATCCACGACCTTCCACCCCCATACAGATGGCCAAACCGAGGTCGTAAATTGAATGATTATGCATATCCTACGCATGTGTAATTCCAAGCACCCTCTCACATGGGATGTGAGTCTTCCTTATGTCCATCATAGTTACAAACAAGCCCTGCATAGCTCAACCGACCACATCCTCTTTCAGGTGGCATTGGGATTCCAACCATTGGGTCCCATAGATATTGCACTTCCCCTTGCAATCACCTTGGCCAAATCATCTCCTGCTCCAACTGAAGTTGACAAAGCCACCCAGTTCATTGAGTGGATCTGGCACATCTGCCAACAAGTTTAGGATATCCTACAAATGTCCAATAACAATTACAAGCAACACCATGATCAACATCGGGTGCCACATAAGTTTCAGGTGGGTGACAAAGTTTGGTTGCACTTGCAGAAAGAACACCTTACAGGACCCCATCAGAAGCTTCACCCACTCCGTTATGGGTCATACACCATCACCAAGGTTGTGGGGGATAATTCTTTTGAGCTCAACATTCCTCCTTTCCTTGGCCTGCACCTAGTGTTCAACGTGGATCTCCTTCGGCCTTATTTCCCACCATTATTGGACACCTCAGACGTAGCATAACAACTAAAACCAACAGAGCTCAACCCTGACTACATACAATAGGAATCCAATGATCATATTGTGGACACACAGATCAAGGGAACTTGACAGCAAAGGATCCATCTTTATCGAGTCATTAAAGCAGGGAAGCTCCTGCACCAAGGCAAGTGGCTCACCTAGGGCCAAATTCAACAGAAATTTCCTCATCTAATGGGGAACTCAACGCATTGGAGACCATTGCTTCCTAAGGAGGGAGGATTTATTCAGGTGAATATCGGTGGCCACCCACCTTTTCTAGCTGGCTCAAAACAATTTTCTGGCAATTTTGGTAATTTATTATTTTTAGCAGTTTTTTGGGTCCTGAACTTCCAGAGCTGTTTTGAGGCCCTAAACAACATTTTTTTGGGTATCTACCGGTTGAAAATTTTCATCATGGAAATTTTCATCAATGCTTGTATTCCTAATATAGATCTTTCCAATGGGCTATCGTGCGCCTAAAACAAATATTGTATGCAAAAGTTATGACCTCAGGAAGTTGATGTACTGACTTTCCCAAACGGGGCCCACATGACTTTTGGCGCATCATCTCCTAGGGTTAGGGTTTTTTATGTCTAGGGTTTTTAACACTTCTGTTTATTGTAAAAAGGCCTTCATAGACTCATTGTAATCATCTTCTTGTGAATGATCGCAACCATCACATCTCTTCTCAGAGATAAGCTGCCACCATTCCAACAAGCTTGTTTTTCGTTGCATTTTACAGTTTCAACTTATTTCCTTGTTGAATAGAAAACCAGTTTTACTGTATCTCTATTATTTTGTGTTAAGCATCTATTAATAATTTGTATTCATTTCATTCTTCTCATAAAGTATGGATCATGAACCTCCAACACCTCATCAAGAAACAATATTAGGTGTCCTTCCTCATCCAATGGAGGTATCTCTGCCGAAGTAGTGACTTGTTGCCCCAATTCCTTTTTGAGACATGAGACGTGAAACAAATTATGAATTTTTATCCCCTTCGACAATTCTAGTTCATAAGCTAGTTCGCTAACTCTTCGAACCACCATGTATGGTCCATATAAACATGGCTTAATATTATTTTCATCTCTCTTCTTTAGTGAAGACTATCTGTATGGATGTAGCCTCAAGAAAACCAAGTCTTGTTGGCACAGGAGCAGACCCAGAGTTCAACACTTAACAACACACCATTAAAACCCCGACTACCATCCCTTTCGGAAACACCTGCGAAGTAGGCGAAGTCTCACCCAAGTTAGAAGCAGGGGGGGTTACAGGATGCTGGTGTATGTAACTAGGCTCATACACAAATCCGTGATAATAACACTTCGCAGAGTATTTTTTTAATGCTTAGCAAGTGACATACATTAGTTCATTAACCTTATTAACATCACAGAACATACCCAAGGATAGATCTATCATAGCAACAACAAATATTATGCACCTTAAACACTTAACACTTAGCACTATGAATCAGATCTAGCATTTTAACATAAAAAAAGAATTTAAGCAAACCATACATATTCATTACACATTCTAATCTAAGCACTAATAAAAACATAGCATAGATAATGTTGGCCATGGGTATGGAATCAAGCGAAGAACAAGGAAGAAAAGGTCAAATGTGAACTGCGTAGAAGACACAATGACTGTTACTGGGTCGAAGTGAGAAAAAGAGAAGAACGGAAGGAGCAAAGTCCAAGGAAGTAAGTCGTTGGACAAGGGAATCAAGGATGAAAGATCAACAAGGAATATGGATTGAGGACAACTCAGTAAGAGGAAAAATCCACCATTGGATGCTTTGGAGCACCACATGAGAAGGAAGGAAAGACAGGCTGGCAAAGCCCTAAAATGTCGGTCAACTTGACCTAGGGTTTTAGACACCTAGGGTTTTAGTATCTAGGGTTTTGACACCTAGGTTTCGACCTAAGGATCTCGGTGAGCTATTGTAATCTATAAATAAGAACCTAGATGAGAAAAGGGGGTTCGATCTAGTTGTAATATTGTCATGAGCGATTATTGTTGTGTGAAAGAGAAGTGCTAAGTGTGAGAGCCTTCTAGTATTGTAAGATATTCATCTGGGTGCAAAGGTCAAATCCTGCAACTGGGTGCACAGGAAGGGAGGGAGGAAGAGGGAAGAAGAAAGAAGATATGCTAGCCGAGAGTGCAGATAACAACTGTATTCTTTATCTTAATATATCTTAATCACAGTTCTGTGGATGTAACCCTAGAGAGAGGGTGAACCACATATATCTTGTGTCGTGTGTGTGATTGATGTTTTGTTATTTGTCATTGATATACTGCTATTTCATTGTTGTGTTAAATCAGATCTATAGCTGTGTGGAGTAGATCTAAGTTGATATGTGATATATGCATGTTGTTTTGTTTGGATAATCGACCCACTTGATATTCCCCTTGGTTGTAGACATCTATGTCCTGCAACCCCCTCATAGCTGCTTCGGGTGAGACTGCATCTACCTCGTAGGTGTTGTCGAAAGGGCTAGTAGCTAGGGCTTGTTGGTGTGCTCTTGGAGCCGAACCTTGGGTCTGCCCCTGTGCCAACAAATGGTTCTGTTGTCGAGACATGAATCTTTTTGAGGGAATGTCAAGGTGGTTCCCATCGAAGACAAAGATTCAAAAGTAGATAGAGGATCAAGAGAAAGACTTCGAGGAAGCCCAAAAGAAGAACCCTAATATTAGTACTGAAGATTGGCTAGGAAGATATATCTTCACCGATATTCACAAGATATTCTTTGGAGGAATCCATCAGGAGCTATATGAGTGGTTAGCTAGGTTAGTTGATACCCAATTAGAGATCAAATCTAGATCTCATGTAGTTTGGATGTCATCACTGATCTAGAAGGTCAAGAGAGTCGATAACGCCATATCTAGAGCAGTAGATCACTGGTTCGATAACACCATTGGAGGTTACATCACCGAGTTTGTTGTTGACAGAGTAGAGTCGTATAGCCAAGCTGAGAGATACTTTTTCAAGGGACCCAGAGGAAAATTTTTACATTTTTTGAAGTTGAGAATCAAGATGCTCTTGCATGATAAGAACATCCTGATGATACAGTAGATTGGTTGAATATGAAAAAGCTAATTTTCAAGAATTCGGACAGCGACAGCGACACAGAAGCTGGACATACGCGCAGTGGGAGAGTATTCATAGGGGTCCACCTTGTGGACCTATTTAAGAAAAAATATGGGGAGGAGGGTTTTTACAGTGGAGAAGAGGAAGATCTGAGGGACAAAGAACATTCAGAACCCACTAGAGCAGAGGAAGGGAAAGATGAAGAACCTCGCTAGGATGAGCCAGAAACATCAGGAATTGCACAGACTATTGAAGTAAGTACTATTAATCCTCCT
The DNA here is from genome assembly GCA_010110895.2 of Picea sitchensis. Classification (NCBI taxonomy): domain Eukaryota; kingdom Viridiplantae; phylum Streptophyta; class Pinopsida; order Pinales; family Pinaceae; genus Picea; species Picea sitchensis. Next base: position 220,047 of record SNQJ01S0021001.1, on the reverse strand, counting down.
GTTGTTTCAACAACACTTAGTAATCATAATAATCAAAACCACCAGAGTCCTCCAATAACTATTACTATTAATAATCATCGGTGCTATGGAAGATGATTATTCAACCATGTTATATAATATTGTCCTATGCTGCTAGCTAATCTTCAGGAAAGACGAGGACCTCAGCAGAACCTGCAAGTGCAACTGATATATGCCAAACCTCACAGAGAAGACCATAGCGTCGTTGTTATCACTCAAGGAGAATATAGACTAACCCAAGGAAAGATTACAGAAGACTCAACAGTCAAGAAAGCCACAGAGAAGACCCAAAGATTTGATGAAAAGAAAGAAAGACAAATATTTGACGAAGGAAGAAAAGAGTTCAAAAGTGATCAAGGCTCTTCATCAAAGACATGACCAGAAGTACAAGAATATGGAATGCCTCTGGCATTTGATCAATCCTTTTTACTAAAGGAAGGAAAAGAGGTAAGTAAGCTCATGGATTTTTTATGCACTTGTGTTAAGTTGATTCAGGATAAAAGCACTGTACAAGAGCTACAATATTTAATTAGACAATATGAGCTCAGAAAGATAGACCCCTTACTGAATGGGGCAGTACATCAAGTATCAAAAAGGAGAAGGAAAAATAAGGAATTACACTTGAATGCTCAAATAGGAGAGTATGATATAGACTATGTGTTCCTCAACTTAGGGTCAGAGGTCAATGTCATGACAAAGTAGACCTGGGCACTGATGGGAAAGCCTAATTTGATCTATTCCACTATTAGGCTTATGATGGCTAAACAACAAGTTGTCAACCCTTTTGAATGATTGGAACATGTCTTTATGGACATCAACGGAGTAAGAACATTTGCATATTTCAAGGTAATTGAAATTGTTGATGACAACTGCCCTCACCCTGTGCTGTTAGGAATTGATTAGGCCTTTAATAATTCCATTTTGGTTGATTTAAAGAAAAGACATATGATGTTTGAAAGATATTGACTTAGGGTCATTGCACCTTTATATCAAGACGAAGGTCAGTGATACAAGGATCCCATCAGAGAAGAAGACCATGCATATGAATTGGAAAACATATAAAAATTAACACCCAGACAACATGATTACATTAATCCTATGGTCGATGGAAAACTAAGCTAGCAAAGTGATAATGAATGTTCATCAGACTTAGAATAAGCACTAGAGAACTGGTAGAATAATATGTATGAAGTATCTACAAGACGATGTGGTAGGTTAACCAGAGATAATTGTTGGATTGGCATGACAATAATTAACTTACCCACCTTCGATGGTCTAAATCCTTTAGAAACCTTCTTGTCAGACTTTGAAGAAAGTGTACAAATACAATAAAGATTGTTGGCGATGGATGAGGCCCTGAAAGCAACCCCAACAAGATGGTGGGGGACACACAAAAACAACATTATAGACTGGGTACAATGTCATACCTTGATGACAATGTGGTTCTCAGCACAAGCAGAAAGTTGCGAAGTTCTCTACACAAGATGAAGCTTCCCAGAGGACCATGTGCGAAGTTGCGAAGAAGCCTGGAGAGACATTCCTCAAGAACAATGGGTGCACAAATTCATCAACACACTAGACACTACACCTATCAACTAGTACCTTCAAGCAAAGTTGTGCCTCATCACTATAGACTGGGAAGGTATGACTCATAATTTTGTAACCACCTTTTTATTTGAAAGTCAATATCGTTCAGTAGATCAAACATTACAGATTGTGAGACAGAAAGTATTTGAAGTGGCATATCGCCTCCCTTTGGAACAAGAAGAGGACGAGTGGAATGCACCTCTCCAGAAACTTCAAGGCTGTTACAACATCAATGATGATGAAGACGATGATCCAAGGAAGGTGAACATCGTTGAAACAGAAGGCCAAAGGGATGTGGAAGTTCTAGGAGTTGAGTTACCATTCATTGGACAACCAATCAAGATTAAAAAAGTCAATATTGGAACAGAGAAGACATCGAAGCTTGCCAATGTTGGAGATTATTGGGATGCTGCTACCATTGATAAGATTACAGAGTTACTGCACGAATATCAGGACTTGTTTCCAACCAAGTTCACTGATATGAATGGCATCAAAGGGCCTATGGGAGAGATGAGGATCCCTTTGAAACTAGATGCAAGACCAGTCAAACAGAAACCCTACAGATTGAACCCAAAATATAAGGAGAAAGTGAAGATTGAGCTCAACATAATGGTGAAAGACGGCATTATAGAACCTGTCAAAGAGTCCGAGTGGATTATCCCTATGGTGGTGAAAGACAGGAAGATAGGCGAGATCAGGATCTATGTAAATCTTAGGAAGTTGAACGACACTTGCTTGCATGATCTCTTCCCTACACCATTCACTGATGAAGTGCTAGATAACGTGGGAGGTCAAGAGATATATTCCTTTACAGATGGATTTTTGAGGTACCATCAGATCCAAATTACCAAAGAAGATCGCCAAAAGACCACATTTGCAACATAATGGGGATCATATCAGTATACAATGATGCCATTTGGATTGAATAATGGCCCAACCATCTTTTCCAGGGTGGTGGTCGAAGCATTCAAAGAGTTTCTGCATAAATTTTTAGAAGCATAATTTGATGATTAGACTGTGTTTCGTTTGTTGAAGAAGCATATTGAATGCCTAAGACTAATGTTGGAAACATGAAGACAATGTCAGATTGCCTTAAATCTGAATAAGTGCATCTTCTTCTCACCATTTGGAGTGTTTTTGGGACATATTGTATGGAAGTAAAGATCGTTGGTAGACCCATCTAAAATTGCCATTATCGTTGATATGCCACCTCCTACTTTAGTCAAACAGTTGTGCACTATGTTGGGACATACTAGGTATTACAGGAAATTTATTAAAGGATATGCCCATATTACAACACCCATGGAGAAGCTTTTGAAAAAAGACTGTCAGTTTAATTGGATAGAAGAGTGCCAACAGAGCTTCAACACGTTGAAACAAAAAATGGTTACTGTGCCTATTCTAGTTTTTCTATATTGGAGCAAGGAGTTTCATGTGCATGTCGATGCATATTACATTGCATTGAGAGTTGTTTTAGCACAACCGGGAACAAGAAACATCGACCATCCGTTAGCTTTTTCTAGTAGGAAACTGTCTAGGGCTGAGATTAATTACACCACCGTTAGAAAAACAGGACCATAGAGCAATAAAATAAAACAAATGCAGAAACAAAAACACAGAAGACACACAATACAAGAGAGACACAGGTTTACGTGGTTCACCCAGTGTGGGCTACGTCCACCAGAGAAATTGCCAGGTCCTTCCTTTATTATTATCTAGCAAATGAAGGGATACAACCTACAACAAAACCCGTTGTAAATTCCTCTTCTTTCTCTCATAGTCTCCTCTCCTTCCTTTATTATTATCTAGCAAATGAAGGGATACAACCTACAACAAAACCCGCTGTGCCTCCTCTTTTCTCATAGTCTCCCTCTCGTATCACAATATCTATCCTCGCATTATGGACGCAATACATTTCCTCAAAAGAGGGTTTCCTTCTAGGGAAAACCCTAACATAATTCTACTGTTAGATTCGTGACCTTATAATGAACGGTCTGCATTTACAATGAAATTACAATATACTTTTTATAAGGCAATTTTGCAGGACGCTCAACTCAGCCCGCTGCCCCCAAACAACCTGGGGATGGACCCCGCATCTAGGTACCCTCTGCATGGGAAGAGTGTACATACTTCGGGTGTAAATACTTCATGGGGTATAGACACGGCCGAAAAGAAAAGGACCTCTACATCAAGAAGATAATCGCCTACAACCAACACCTCCGTTTGAGATCGGATCTCAACAACTCCACCGCCACTGTATATGCTAGACTTTGAACCTTCGACCTGGAAAATTTTCATCTTCATCTTCATTCTTAAGACCAACTGAAACTAAGCAAGAACTAAATTTCTCCCTAGTTACTACCTATGTTAACATATCTATAGGATTCTAGCTAGAGTGTATCTTTTCCATCTTCAATTGTCCATCTTCCAAAGTGGATCATATGAAGTGGTACCTTTACCAGATATGCTTAGTCTTCTCAATGGAAGGCTGAGTTCTTTAGCAGAATGGCACTGACTGTCACAAGATACAACTTGTCGCTCCCTCGCTTCTTTCCCAATTCCTCCATAAACCTTGTAACCAAATCATATATTTACTAGCCTCTCAGAGCAAAGAACATACTCTACCTCCGTTGTTGAAAATGAAACAACCTTTTACAGTTTCAAAATCCAACTTATCGTTGTTCCACCTATAGTAAAACATACCCGGTGGTGTTCTCCTATTGTCTTTATCACCGCCATATCTAAATCAACATATCCCTCAGAAGTGTCTCAACCTCCAAAACATAATGCATGTGTAGTAGTACCTCTCACACTCGGTGAATCCACTTTACTACTTCCTAATGTTCTTTACCACTGATTGTTCATATACCGCCAGAACTCCCACTGCGATGTAATATCTGGTCTTGTGCAAACTATTGCATACATCAAGATGCCAACTCTTGATGAATAAGGGACCCTGGGGATGTATTCTATCTCCTCCTATGTCTTGGGACACATTTCCTTAGTTAATTTGAAATGGTCGCCAAAGGTGTACTAATCGGGTTTTCATTCTCGCATTCTAACCTCTCCAACACCTTCTCCAGAATGACTCTCGGAAGACAATAAGTCATTTTATGTATTTTTCCTCTGCCTCTTGTTATTCTCACACCAAGGATTTTCTTTAAAGCACCTAAATCCTTCATCGCAATGAATTGGCTACTCTTTCTTGAGCACATTTATATCCTATTATTACATAGACTCTCAGAACAAGCATGTCATCTACATATAATACGAGCATAATATAGCTTCCATTTTCTAGCTCTTTAAAATAAACAAAGTGATCAAAAAAGACATCTACTATAACCTTGTCCAGTCATAAACTGCCAAACTGTGATAATTATTCACCTTGAGCTTGCTTTAGGCCATACAGTTTTCTTCTACCTACATGCCAAATTCTCCTTCCCTTTGACCTCATACTCCTGTGGTCGCTACATATAAATCTCTTCCTCCAACCCCATGGAGAAAAGTTGCTTTACATCTTAACCTGCTCAAGATGCAAATCTTCTTACCGCCACAAGACTTTAAAATAGTTCTAATTGAAGCCATTTAAACAACCGTAGTAGAAAAAATATTATTTCATCAAAATCTATACCTTTCTTTTGTGTAAACCCTACAACAAGTCTAGCCTTGTAATGTTTTTCTCCTCCATCTTCTTATTTCAATTTGTAAACCCATTTATTATGAAATTTTATTTATAACCGGGAATCCAAGTCCCAAGTCTAATTATTTTCCAAGGAATCCATTTCCTCTTTCATGCCTTGTTCTCAATTCCTTTTGGTGTCTACCTTCATTGCTTCTTCATAACATTTCCCGTTCACCGTAATCAACAATAAATAATATAATAGAAGGAGTATCCTTCGTGAGGGTATACTTAACCTCGTAGATTTTCTAAAAACAATTGCGTGTTTGAGGTACTTGCTGCTCCCGCTGTTGTACATTTCGATTTTCAAGTTCCTTGAATTTTCACCGATCTCATCAAGCATGTGTATTCTTGTTTTCTATTTCCTGTTTCTTTCCCTTAACTCCATCTTTGTACATGACCTTCTCATTGAATATGACACTCTACTCCAATGATTTTGTTATTTCATAATCCCATAACACATAACCAAAATCTCATACCATATGCAATAAAGGTACATTTCTTGGATTTTGCCCTGCTTTGTCTTCTATTTTCTTTATCAATATGGACAAATGCTTCACAACCAAAGTTTTCAAAAAAGAATAGTTTGCTTTTTTTCCTGTCCATTCCTCATCCTCGAATTCTAGACACCATCCAAAGATCTTGAAGGTCCTTTTGTTTATTAAGTAAATAGGTATCTACAAAGATCTTCCCAGAATCAGAGGCAAACCAAAGATGGCAATCTCATACTCCTTGCACGCCTCATGATTGTCCTTGCCTTTATCCTTTCTCCGACACACCATTTTGTGGTGTTCGTGGAACCTGCCTTCTCTCTACTAATCCCATGGTAGAACAAGAATCATCAAACTCCTGTCGCAGATGCTCACCTCCATTATCCGGACCAGACACTCTAAACTTTTCCGCCCTTCATTCTCAACTAAATCTTTCCATTTCTAAAAGTATCAAAACATCATATTTTGTTGGAATGCAATAAACCTAAGTTTTTTCTAGTTGCATCATCAATAAAGTAATATAATAATGAGATAAACAAAGAGATGATACCTAAGATAGTACCCATACATATGTATGCACAAGCCTAACCTTTCATTCTTCTTCTTTCTCGACTGTAGAAATTTGACTCTTGTTTTCCATAAACACAATGCTCATGTATTTAACCACCTAGTTTTACATCCGGCAACAAATTTTTGTGAAGGACTGTGATAATTTTCTACTCATGTGTCCCAAACTTATGATGCCATAGTGTCAGATCCACTGTGGAGAAGCAAATATATAGAAGAGCCGCAGATACCAATACATAGATACAATGTACCTACCTCTTCGCCATCACCAATGACCCTACATCTTCCACATGTCTTATCTATAAATATGGATATACAACCTTCACTTGCCAATAACCTTCGCTATGTTGAAACTAAAGATTTTGCCTAACTGAACATGTTTTAACACCTCTTTCAACAACCATTGGTTTCCATTTTGTTGTGCTTGTTTACATTTCCCATTCCAACAATTTTGCATGGTCTATTATCACCCAATTGAACCTCGGGTCCAAAATCACCTTGAACATAATCTAGAAAAATATTTCCTATGTGTGGCATGAAATGAAGCTCCTCAATCTACTACTACCTAAGACTCAAATATTATCTACATAAAGAATCAAAAGCATCTTGTAACACATCAAATATTACATTTTCTTCCTGATTTCTTCCCAATAGTCTACATCTTTGTTTCTTTGAGCTCACACGCCTTCTTCGAGATGTCCTTCTTCTTCCCATTAACACCTAAAACTCTATCTTTTCTAGTCTGGATTTGGATCTTCCTTCCTAGAATTTCCATGGTTTCTTGAGAGCCTCCCTTTCCTATAATCCTTATCTCCCCTCACTTCCATGTTCAATGTATCGATGTTTCACCTGCTTTTCCGTCAAAGATTTCTCACTCAAGCGATAACACCAAAAACATCATCAAATTCTAAAGCATTTGAACCAGAGACATAGTTATTTACAACCATGACCAAGTTGTTTCATATTTATGGAAATGAGCACAGATTAGAAGAGTCTCTAACCTCATCATCAAACCACTTTTACATAACTTAGTTTATTAGTAAATGTATTAAATTCATTCAAATGATTCAATGTAATCTACCTTCTTCGAAGACCTTCATATTAAATAATTCCTTCATTAGAAATACAGCTTATTGGATGTCGAGGGTTTTTCATACAATTTCCACACAAGATCAAATCCTTTGTTGTATTTTCCTTCAAAATATTGAAAGCCACCAAAACTAATAGGCACATCCATATCGTTTCTAGTTCCTTTATTTCAAGAACATCCCATTCTTCATCATTCATGGTCGACGACTTCTTTGCTACTCCACCCAATGGTAGGAATAGATCCTTTTGATATAAATAGTTCTATCCGCATATTCCATAATCGTGTTTGGCCTAAATTTCTATCTAAAATTTCCATCTTCTCGACACCCCACTCAAACCAGAACCCTCTTTTCCTGCAAGTTACTATATGCTCTGATACCAGTCACGCTTGTTAGAAAAACAGACTATAGAGTAGTCAAAATAAAACAAATGCGTAAAACAAAACACATGTAAGACACAATACAAGAGAGACACGATTTCATTTGGAGTCACCCAAAGCAGGGCTACGTCCACCGTAGAAATTGCTAGGTCCTTCCCTTATTCTTATCCAGCAAATCTTAGCGGATACAACCTACAAGAAACCCGCTGTAACTTCTTCTTCTCTCTACGCCTTCCTCTCTCTCGTAATAACATTCACCTCGCATTACAGTTTCTAATATGACATTTCGATAAAGAGGTTCTCTAGGGAAACCCAACATAATTTCTATTGTTATATCAGCGACCTTATAATGAACGGTCCAGATTTCAATGAAATTACAATATAATTTTTATAAGGTAATTTTTCTTTAGGGGGCTTCGCCCCCTAACCCCACAGGGGGGGAAATCTCCCCCACCCCCGGGCACTCCCCCGCGTGGAAGAGTGTACATACTTCTGGGGTGTAAATACTTCATGGGGTATAGACACGGCTGAAAGAAAATGACCTCTGCATCAGGAAAATAATCAGGCTCCACAACCAACAACCACCACTGAGACAGAAGGATTATCCATGGAATATGCGCTGCAGAAATTTCACCAGTACTTGTTGGGAGGACACTTTAAAATGCTCACTAATCAATCCATGCTGAAATACCTGGTCAACAAGCCAGTGTTGGGGGGGCGAATTTATAGATGGCTTCTGCTATTTCAAGAATATGATTTTGAAATTATAGTTAAACCAGGAAGAATGAACAAAGGTCCTGACCACTTGTCTAGGTTGGAACATGGTGAAGAGCTGACCAGTTTGGAGGATACACTGTCGGATGCAAAACTACTAGCCATCAAAAATATTGATGATCACTTAGCAGAAATAGTCCAGTTCCTATCAATGGGAATGGCACCTAGTGAGTATACCATCATGCAGAAGAAACAACTGGTAGTGCACACTACAAACTTCTCACTTATAGCTGGATAACTATACAAGATGGGACCTGATGAGATACTGAGAAGATGTGTTATGGAGGTAGAACGACCATCAATCCTTGCAGAAGCTCATGAAGGCATCGCATGAGGACATTACGCAGGGAAAGAAACAACGCAGAAGATTCTTAGAGCTGACCTTTGGTGACCTACTTTACACAGATATTCTAAAGACTATTACAGAGCCTGTGATGTATGCCAATGAGTTGGGAAACCATCTAGAAGAGAAGAAATGCCACTAGCACAACAGATGACCTTATAAGTATTTGAGAAATGGGCCATTGACTTTGTAGGACCTATAAACCCACTAGGAAAGCGCACGGGAGAAAGGTACATAATTGCAGTGACAAAGTACTTGACTAGATGGGCCGAAGCAAGAGCAGTTAAGGACTGTAGTGTAACCATAGATGTGCGCTTCATATTTGATGACATAATAACTAGGTTTGGATGCCAAAAGGTCCTTATGAGTGATCAAGGCACACATTTCATCAAAAAGACCATTGAAGCCTTGATCGAGGAATTTTTAGTACATAACCAGAAGAGCACGCCCTACCATCCATAGGCAAATGGGACAATGGAAGCATTCAACAAGATCTTGGAGACAACACTAAAGAATATTTGCAATGTGAATAGGGATGACTAGGATTTAAGAGTACCAGTAGTACTATAGGCCTATAGAACCACTTGCAAGAAGATAACAATGCAGACCCCTTTTAAGTTGGTCTATGGAATTGAAGTCATTGTCCCAATGGAATACCTGGTACCAAGCCTAAGGATCACTTCTTTTACAGGTATGGATGCCACTGACGTTGTTCAAGAGAGGCTCACACAGTTGGTCGAGATAGAAGAAGACAAATTCATTGCAGGATTCCATTAGCAGGTCCAGAAGGAAAGAGAGAAGGCCTATCATGACAGGCACATCAAGAAGAACGCATTTAAGAAAGGTGATTTGGTATTGGTGTATGACAGTAAGTTTATCAAACATACAGGAAAGTTCAGAATGCATTGGCTTGGGCCATACAAAGTTGTTTATGTTACAGAAGGAGGAGATGCATAGTTAAAGACCTTGAATTGAGAAAGGAAGCAAAGGGTGGTGAACAAGAGCCAGTTGAAATTGTATTATGATGACCAACTACCTCGCAGATCTCAGTAAAAGCATGAGAAAAAGGGTCTAGGTACCAGGTGCAGTTGAAACTAGGTACCAGACACAGAAAAAATAGTCTGCACAAAGAAGGAAAGGAGGCATAAAGTAGAAAGCATAGGCTACACTACGCAGTCTGAAGTCGAAGTAAAACATAAGGATCGGATATGAAGTGCCTCAGGATGAGTCACAGGTGAGTGTTGGGGGCATATTGGACCTGGGTATGGAATCAAGTGAAGATCAAGGAAGAAAATGTCAAATGCGAATTGTGCGAAAGACACAATGACTGTTACTAGGTCGAAGTGAGAAAAAGAGAAGAAAGGAAGGAGTGAAGTCCAAGGAAGCAATTTGTTGGATGAGGGAATTGAGGATGACAGATCAGTAAGGAATATGGATCGAGGACAAATCAACAAGAGGAAAAAGCCACCATTAGATGCTTTGGAGCACCGCGCAAGAAGGAAGGAAAGACAGACTGGCGAAGCCCTAAAAATGTGGGTCAAGTTGACCTAGGGTTTTAGACACCTAGGGTTTTAGTATCTAGGGTTTTCACACCTAGGTTTCAACCTAAGGTTGTTGGTGATCTATTGCAATCTATAAATAAGAACCTAGATGAGAAAATGGGGTTCGATCTAGTTGTAATATTTTCATGAGTGATTATTGTTGTGTGAAATATAAGTGCTAAGTGCAAGAGCCTTCTGGTATTGTAAGATCTTCAGCTGGGTGCGAAGGTCAAGTCCTACAGCTGGGTGCATAGGAAGGGAGGGAGGAAGAGAGAAGAAGAAAGAAGATCTGCTAGCTGAGAGCACAGATAAGAACTGTATGCTTTATCTTAATATATCTTAAGCATAGTTTTGTGGACGTAGCCCTAGAGAGAGGGTGAACCACGTATATCTTGTGTCATGTGTGTAATTGATTCTCTATTCTTTGTCATTGATATACTGTTATTGCATTGTTGTGTTAGATCAGATCTATAGTTGTGTGGAGTAGATCTAAGTTGATAAGTTATATATGCATGTTGTGTTGTTCGGATAATCGACCCACTTGATATTCCCCTTAGTTGTAGACATATTTGTCCTGCAACCCCCTCATAGCTTCTTCGGGTGAGACTGCATCTACCTCGAAGGTGTTGCAGAAAAGGCCAGTAGCTAGGGCTTGTTGGTGCACTCTTGGAGCCGAACCCTAGGTCTGCCCCTATGCCAATAGATAAAATTGCACAAAGAAAACCATAAGACACCAGATATACGTGGTTCACCCTAGTGTGGGGCTACATCCACCAACCTCTTCGCCTCTTTATTATTCATCAAAATATTACATTCAGTTACTCCTGTGCACTAAGCCACAGAGTCAAGATTTGCACCAAATAGGAGATCTGCACACTGAGCCCCATATCCTCCTTCCAAAAATTGGTCAAGGCACAGAGACAACCCTCTATCGAGCACAAATCCTCAACACACATACATTCATTTTCACAAAGAAAATGAAAATACTTGCACTTAGCTAGCTAGCCCACTACTTCTACAATACATTCTTCTCTATTTATACTTTACATACCCTTACAATAAGGCCTAAACATGGGAAAATCCCATGGGACGACATCCCCTAAAATTCATTACAAAAACCCTATAGGACCCCTTACTCGGTCCACATATCCCTAAAAAATGGGTGAGATGTACAATCTTAGCTCCGTCTGGGTGCTCCATCTTCGACCATCATGTCGAAGTCCAAAAGTTGGCCAAATATGACCAATTTTTCCCCAAAACTTGGTCGATGGCCAACATGCCCCTAACACTCACATGTGACTCATCTCAAGTCACTCAGGTGCAGAAAATGCTGCTTCAAAGGCCTTGAGCTTAACTCGAGCTGCCTTGACTTGCTGCTTCGACTGAGCCTTCTTCTCAACAAGCTCCTAGATCGTCTTCTCTATAACAGGCCCTTCCAGGCACTATTCTACTACTGCAACCACTTGATCTAGTTGTGAGCCCTGTCCATCAATCTCCTCGAAGACCTTGAAGGATTCATCCTGCACAGGTTGTAGCTTTTGAGTGACTTCCATTACCTTACCCTGGAGGGCAGTGATATGATGTTGTACTACACGTTGTTCATAGGATCTCTTCATTCTTTCCACTACAGTGCGTAGCTTCATCTACGCCTGCAATGAGAGTGCTTGTTGTTGTGCCTCCTTTAACCATGCTTCTAGCTTCTTCAAATCTAGATCCTCGACGAGGCATTCATATGTTTGGGTGCTCTTATCACTTAAATTCTTACATCTTGAGGTGAGGGGTCTTATGCTTGAAACTATGTTCTTAGCGGTCTCCTCCCTCTAGTCACGTACCTCCTGTGGGGTGCTCAGTACTATTTGGGCCTCCAATTCTGTTATCCTAGCCTGAATCTGCTAGAGGGTCTCAACGAGCTTCACTACTTGAGATTCGACTAGATCCTAGTCCTCCTGTACCAAGCCTGGTACAAAGTGACATGCTTTACTTACTGCTTCTTTGACTGTGGCCTGCTCTGCGAGCATCTTCTCCTTTTCCCTCTGTAGCTGCGCTTTTTCCTCCTGAAGATTCACCTAAAGATCTGCTTTCTCATTTTCATAACCATTTGTTGGTACAGGGACAGACCCAAGTTTCAATGCTTAAAGGCACACCAAAAAAACCCTGACTACCATCCCTTTAGGTAACACCTGAGAAGCAGTCGAAGTCTCACCCAAGGTAGAAGAAGGGGGGGTTACAGGATGTAGGTGTCTATAACCAGGTCGAGACATAGATCTTTGATAATAACACTTCGAAGTGTATTTTGTTAACACTTAGGAAGTGACATAAATTAGTTCATTAACCTTATCAACATCATAGAACATACCCAAGGATAGATCTAGCATAGTAACAACAAAGATTATGCACCTTAAACACTTAACACTTATCGCTGTGAATCAAATCTAGCATTTTAACATAAGAAAAGCATTTAAGCGAACCATACATATTCATTACACATTCTAATCTAAGCACTAAAAGAAACATAACATATATAAAATTGCATAAAGAAAACCATAAGACACCAGATATACGTGGTTCACCCTAGTGTGGGGATACGTCCACCAACCACTTCACCTCTTTATTATTCATCAATCTCTTATATTCAATTACTCCTGTGCACTAAGCCATAGAGTTTATCTTCACACCAGACAATAGATCTGTGCATTGAGCCCCAGATCATCCTTCCAAAACTCCGTCAAGGCACAGATCCAACCCTCTATCGAGCACAAAGCCTTAACACACATACATTTCTTTACACAAAGCAACTCGAACTACTTGCACTTAGCTAACTAGCCTTCTACTTATACAATACATTCTTCTTTATTTATACTTTACAAACCCTTACAATAAGGCCTAAACATGGGAAAATCCCATGGGTTGACATCCCCTAAAACCTGTTACAAAAACCCTAGAGGACCCCTTACTAGGTCCACATATCCCTCAAAAATGGGTGACATCCGCGATCTTAGCTCTGCCTGGGCACTCCATCTTCTACCATCATGTCAAAGTCCAAAAGTGGGCCAAATCTAACCAATTTTTTCCCAAAACTTGGTCGAGGGCCAACAATTCTCCTACCTCAAAAGTGCGCTCGGCCCTGTGTCTATCTGCATATAGCTTATATTGATTCTAAGTTGTTTGTAGATTTTCCTTGAGAGCCTTGATTATGTCTCGACTCTCCTAGATGCAGTATTTGTATTTGAGAGCCCTGTTATCCCCAAACTCCAAGTCAATAGAGGAAGGAACATCATATCCATTTAAATCTCATAATGGTGTCATGCCTATGGACATGTAATGAGTGGTTTTGTAACAATGTTCTCCTAACTACAACCACTTCACCCATGCTTTTTGATGCCCCGACACATAGTTACGTAGATATCACTCAATCCATTTGTTCTCAATATTTGTATTTCCATCCTTATGAGGGTGGTAACTAGCGCTGGGAGTCAACTCTATGCCAACTAGTCGGAACAAATCCTGCCAAAATACACTAAGGAACCTATTGTCTTTGTCATTGACAATATACCTCATCAACCCGTGGAGTTTGAATACCTCCCTGAAAAACAACTTTGCTACTTGTGCTTCCCTATACTTGGAGGATATGGAAACAAATGTGCAAATTTGGTCAATCAATCAATCACTACATAAATACAGTCATTGCCTTGGACCTTTGGTAAACAAGTGATAAAGTCCATGGATATGTTTTCCCACTTCTGCTCAGAAATGGGCAATGGATGTAGTAATCTAGCAGGATGGGTCTGCTCTAAATTTTTCTACTTATAAGTCACACACTCTCTCACATGCATCAATGCATCATCTTTGAGGCCCTTCTAAGTGAAATTCTCCCTGATCTTCCTCTAGATTTTGAAGTATCGTGGATTTCCTTCCAATGGACCTTTATTGTGCATAGCCTCCAAGATCTTCTCCTTTAGTGTATATTCCAGAACTAAATATATACGACCCTTGTAGTAGATGATTTCCTCCACCACTTTGTGCCTGTCATCCTATAAATTGTGGTTCATTACCTCACAATAAAATTTGTTCTTGGAATACTCCACCAATAGATGGGATTTCCAATTAGCCGAAGCCTCTGCAAGTGAAAACACCTCTGGTTTTCAGGAGAGAGCATATACAACTGCATTTTTGTTTCCCTTCGAATACTCAATGTCAAAATCATAGGCCTACAATTTGCTAACCCATTTTTTCCCCCTTTCATTCAAGTCCTTCTACCCCAGAAAATGCCTCAAGTTGTTGTGGTTTGTCTTCACCAAAAAATTTCCACCTACCAAATATTGTCTAAACTTCGACAAGGAATGCAAGATGGAGAACATTTTCTTATCATATATGGAGTAGAGTCTCTTCGAATCTATGATATTTCTGCTCTTGTATGCTATCAGATGCCTCTACTACATCAAAACTTCTCATATTCCCTCACCCAATACATCGCACCCAAGCACAAAAGGATGAGTGAAATCAGGAAGTGCTAGAACTAGACACGTGCTCATCACCTCCTTTATCTTGTCAAACTTCCTTTGGGCCTCATATATCCACTTGAACGCCCCCTTCTTTATTATATATGTGAGTGGTGCAGCCAACTGTGAAAACCCCTTAACAAATTTCCTATAGTAGTTGCAAATCCCAAAGAAATCACACAAGTGTGAAACAATTTTGGGTGGTGTCCAATCCAATATGGATTGAATCTTTTTTGTGTGCACTTGTAGCCCATTGAGCACTAAACACATGACCAAAGTATAGGATCTTTGCCATGCCAAACTCACATTTTGACTCCTTAGCATAGAGTGATTGATCCTCCATGATACTCACACTACTTCTTGTGCACTGAAATCTAACGATGGTATGTCGGTTGGTTGATGCAATTCCATCGGCACTCTGATGAAATCTAGTTACTAGTTTCATTGGTGTATATGTGTCAGATAATCCAATGAACATATTGTCATTGGATATATGACATTGTTTTGTCGGTTATACATAGAACTCTAAGGACCAAAACGTCATCGAAATAAACAAATATTTCCATCACATATGCCTCAAAAGTCTGACATAACGAAACATCAAATATATGATAGAGAAACAACATATGCAATGTATGGTTGTCAGAATGTGCATTGGATATTCAATGCGCATGTACGTCGAATATCCGCCATCCAAAAACCATATTTGACAGAGGTTTCATACCTCTGATGGATATGTCTGTCGGAAATTCGTCGGATAGCCGACAAACATGTATATTAAATATCTGACATCCGAACATCATACTCAACGAAGGTGCCATACCTCTGATGGATATGTCTATAGGAAGGTTCGTCGAATATCCAATGAACTTGTATATAATAATAATAATAATAATAATAATAATAATAATAATAATAATAATAATAATAATAATAATAATAATAATGAGATTAATGGCCCATAAATTTTGTGTTCCTATTGACCAGTGCAAAGGAGAAAACATTTTTAGAGCTTATGCTATTGATTTTGATATTTATTCTAACCAACAGATATAGCCAGAATAACCAACCACAAGATAAGGAGAATCCCTAGGAACAACACCATAATTTAAATTATATATAAATTTTCGACGAAAGGCTACCTGAATCAAACATATACAATTTTCCATGCAATTAATTAAATAGAAACATAACAATTAGAAGAAGAAATATTCCATTTACTTTTATCAAACTAGTTGGGGCAAGATAACATGTGATTAATGCAATATTAACAATGTTTTATGTGATCATCACAAAAACAATATAATTTTTTATCATTGTTTTACATGGTAAGTAAATCATATACATATTCTACTTCAAAATAAATAAACCTCAATTACATTAAAAAAATACACGTAAAATCTAAGAGAGATTATTCTTCTAAACAAATTAGAATTGGCCTTGAATGCCAACTTGCATTGATAATGATATCATTTTTTTCAAATGTGAAAAATGAGATATAAAGAAAAGATAACAATTCTTACTAGAGCTTTTTGGTATGTATGGATATGATATTGACGCTAGAAAAATTTGTATAGAGTCTCAATAACTGCGAAAATAGTTAATTGATCATAATACACTATACACACACACACTCACAATACACATAAAAAGTCATGTTTGTACACACTTGAATATATTAAAATAACATTAGCATTTGATATTGATATTTCACATGTATTTGACACTTCATATTTTGTAGGGAAGAAAAATTAATGCCAAAATATTAGTCACCATGAGAACAATAAGAAACTAATGAGCGTATATTGTCTCTTAAACTTGCAATCTAACAATGAACTCTTTTGAAACAATGAAGTAAAGTTGTCAATGTTTGAAAAGACTCTTTTGAAGCAATGAATTAAATTTGTCAATGTTTGAAAAGATTGGATTCCAACCTTCTTTTCTATAATTTAGTAGCCTCAAGTCTCCTCCAACAGAAAATGCTCCTCCAATTCCCTAAAGGAAATATAGACATGTCAATAAATCTTTGAAAGTGGCACAATATTTGAATTTTTGGTAATAAAAAGAGTGGAAAGTTTTACATTGACAATTATCATCTTTGCATCATTTTCTTTCTCCCATTTTTCATAAAGATTAGCTAATTGGATTGCGTCGACATCATATTAGAGGAATTATTAAAAAAATTTGGGAAAGATGCTAGGTTAATTCTGTAACCATCAATTAGAGAGGAAAATTGATCATTGATTATCTTACCATTTCCCAATTAGAGATATTTAATTTATGTGGGTTATTTATGTGATGACACGTACATGACCTTTTGCTTCAGCTAGGAGAACCTAATTGAATACCACACCTTTATTTAGTACAATTATCACCCAAAATATCATCAACCAAACTAGAACCACTATTAATGCACAATTACAATATTTTAGTCATGGAAATATCATTTTCTAGAACTTGATAAAAAAAACTAGAGTTCACTATCAAAATGATTATGGCATTATGTACTAATATAGTACCTCTTCGAATCTATATTTGAAGTTATTTGATTTTGCATGTTTAAAAAATAGTGAAACACAACCCTTACAGTCTCCTAAGTATGTATCAATATCACTAAAGAAATATTTCTCAATCAAATTACAAACCACACAACTTATTTCATGCCCATATTACAAAAGGTAGAGCTAGAAGTGGTGCTTTTGTGCAACTTGTACCATGAGCAGAGTTCCACCAAAGGAGCCCTTTTCATAATATTAGCTCACCCTAAATACTATAGTGGCCTTTGACATCAACATAACACAAGTTCAGTTGTTCATAAATATCGGGAAAGGAAAAGGAGCTAGCTTCCACCCCAAGCCCTAAAAGTCTCCGAATTTTACAAGTTTCCAACCATCCCTTTGGCAATCTCTGAACCAAAGAAACCTAAAGATCCCAAGTAGAGAAATGATATATGGTATTCCCTAGTGATCGATATTGAGCTTGTGGTGGATAGATGGAAGAAACCCTCTGCTTAAAAATACCCCCTCCTTATGTGGGCATGATTCTAACAACTATTTGATATGACATCTCACGTTGGTTGATTGAGATGTTTACTCTGTTTACTTGTATTTATCTGTATTGGGAGTTAAGACACTTAAATAATCTTTTTTTTTTTTCCATTCATGGTAAAGTTCCATTGATTATGTTGTTTTTCCTATTAACCTTAGATTGTGGTGGTTGTTATCACAACCATTTTTTGAATAAAATGCATGGGCCATTTTTCTGTATTAATAGAAAGAAGAATCATTTTATCAACAACAAAAACACAAGGAATGAGTGTATATCTGGTTGATAATATTAGTGAATTTGTAACAGTTGGGAGATTTCAAGGCACACATAGCTTTTCCAAAACAAAGAATACAAAGTTAGTATTGGAATTTAAAGTAAACAAAATTTTCTAGATCAAGCTTTTGCAAAAATGATCTTGAAGACATGGTCAGTGATCCTAAAGACAAAGAAAAATGAATCAAATGTCGAGAGCTTTAGAAATTGGTTGGAGATCTTGTTTGAAAGGGATGTTGGAGGAGCATCAATTTGTAGTTGTCATTAATAAACTAATTCAAAAGCAACCAATTGCATGGGAGATTATCCTACTGCTATTAACACAGAAAATACATACATAAAATTTTGTTTAACTCTGTCCCATTCTCTGCTTATAACTATAACAATTAATTAAAAAAAAGAAATCCAACATAGAACCTAAAATAGAACATAGAACCTGTTCCTTCATCATAGAACCTGAAATAGAGCCAATTTCCCAACAGATCATTTTCAAGTTGTTCCATGTCCAATATTCGCCATTAAGTTGTACCATGTCCAATATTTCCCATTAAGTTGTCCAATCTTTGTGAAGTTTTTTCTACCCATACTTTCTAGTCTTGTGTTGGTTTCTTTTCGTAGTCTCCGAGACATAAAAAAAAAACCAAGGCAAGACTAGAAAAACATGGGCAATAGAAACCTTTTCGGAAATGCATTGGGGATTGTCGAGGTGACCTCCCTTCAGACTTGCATTTGTCAAATACAATAATAGGTTAAATGATTGAATAATAACTAAACATCAATGAGCTTGTATTTGACAAAGAGAATTAAACGTTATATGATTGAATAATAATTAAAGATGTAACATTCTCTAGAAATACTAAAGGGGAATACCTCATGAATAAGATCCTCTTGGTTTTGATAATAATTTATCCTCTACTAAACATGACCAACCACGTGAAGGTGGAAGCTCATTTGGTCCCTCCCCCCCTCACATCACTCTCAATTCCCCATACCAAATCATGCATAACAATTAGCAAAAGAAGAATTAAAATTAAATGAAATCAAGAAGGTACATGCATACATAACATATAAGGTCCATGCACAACTAGCACAACTTACATTTAGACTACGAACTACAGACTTCTAGTGTAGCTAGGTTTTCTTCTAGCTCATCCTTCCTAATTCAATTGAAATCTTTGGTGTTTTATTGGCATTTGTGAGCTAGTGTCTATTTACTTTTTGCAATGGTTGGTTCCATCTAGAATCCAAAGGCATCGTAGAAGAAATAAATAAATGTCATCATTCAAAACAAACTGCATTGTATGCTTTTACTAAACACAAATAAAAATGTAGTTGAAAGCGGGAACCACAAAAACAAAAATCATTTATTGACAATAAAACCAAGTCAACAAGAAAGCTAGGATTAGATTTCAAATGGTTAAAGATAGATAAGCCACATAACTATAAAATCAAGTTCAATGTTGTTGCACAGGGGCAGACCCAGGATTCAATGCTACAACAACGCACCAACAAAACCCTAACTACCGACCCTTTCAGTGACACCTGCGAAGCAGATGAAGTCTCACCCGAGGTAGAGGCAGGGGTGGTTGCAAGAGTCAGGTGTCTGCAACTTTAGCTGGGACACATATCTATGATTATAACACTTAACAAACACTTAGCATAGATCATTCATCAATATTCAACCCTTATGATACTTCGCAGATAGCACAGAGCAACATAGCATTCACTTAGGTCTAGGTTAAGTTAGCACTTAGCAACAATGATACAAATCAGATATCCAATCAAGCACGAAGCACAAAACACAATATTTACATGGTTCACCCCCACCCTGGGGATACATCCACCAACTCTTCTTCTTCTTTATTAGCTTCAGTCAATCTGGTTATAGCATAGAGATCAAAATCCTACTCTGCATAGGAAAGGAGATCTGCACGCACCTTGCTAGATCCTCCTTCCCAGAGTAGATCTAGCACAGAGCCTTCTTACAATCCATGCACTTAGCACTTACAACACTTGCACCCAGCTCTGAAAGTCGGTCACATAGATCAATTCTATCATGAAGCCTTTTCTGATCACATAAATTGAACTCCCCCTGCCCCCTTTTCTTCCTTTTAATACATTGCCTAGATTCTTATTTATACATTACAAAAGTGGGCCTAAGCGTGGGTAAATCCACAGGCCAACATCCCATACCCATTACATATTCCCCAAAAACCCAAAAAGGAACCAAGGTGGGCCTAGCTTCCGTATTCTCTACTTCGCTTGGCACTTCATCTTCGACAGGGTGTCAAAGTTCCAAAATGGTCAAATATGACCAAGTATTCCTCCAGACTTGGTCAAGGGCCAACAAGACCCCAACACTCACCTGTGACTCTTCCCGAGTCACTTTGGTCTGTGAAATTCTTCTTCGAACGCTTCGAGCTTGGATCGAGCTACTTCACTATGGCCTCCTCCTGGGTGAATTCCATGAGTACTGTGTCTTTTACTGGTCCTTCCAGGCCCTATTCTGCAGTGATAACGATCTTCTCAAGCTCTTCTCCTTGGCTTTCGATCTTTGAAAACAACATGCATCCTTTATCTTGCACCGGTTGGATTCGCTGAGTGACATCCATCACTTTTCTCTGGATTGTATGTATCTGTTGCTGAGTTGTGCATTGTTCATGAGATATTTTCATTCTCTCCACTACAGATAGGGCCTTCAGCTTCACCTATAATGTATCTGCATGCTTCTTTGCTTTCTGAAGTTGGGACTCCAGTGCATGTAACTCCAGATTCTCTATAAGATTCTTATAAGTCTGGGCACTTTGGTTACTAAGCTTCTTGCACTCCAAGGCAAGAGATTTCAATCAGTCAAATGCACTGCGAGTAGTTTCTTCTCACTGGTCCCTTATCTCCTAAGGGGTCTCGGGCACAACACAAATTTCTAGATCGACAATGCGTTGTTGAAGCTTCTGTATAATTTCTTCAAGTTGTGCCACCTGCTGTGGAACGCTTTTTTCGGCCTGTACTTCAACAATAGTCACAGAGCGGAGTTCTTTGTTGACTAACTCCTTTACTTCAAGTTGTTCTGCTAGCAACTGTTCGTGGCTTTGTTGTAGTTCTTCTTTCTCTTTGTCCCATTGTTCTTGAAGAGAAAAATTTTCTTGTTCAGCAGCACTGCGCTGCTCGACAAGTACTCCCTATATCTGTGTCAAAGCCTGGGTGGCTTGTGCTGTGTCTTCTTGAGCCTATCGAAGGCGAGCTTTGACCATATTCACAATCTGGTGGAGTTGAGTTGACACATCTCCTGGTTCTACTGTTCCTGCTATGAGAGGCACAGTGGGGAATGCACGGCTAGAATGGAGTGCCTAATGCACTTCGTGGAGCTCAATTTATATACAGTTATACATCTACTCCTGCTTCACCTCCTACTTCTCTACTATTCCCTTTGAAGCATCATTCACAACTGCAATGATGAAATCAAAGTCATGCAATGTGAGGGAAGTTCGCATCTTGGTTACGAGGGTTATTGGTTTCTTTCGGGAAGAATATTTTAGAGGTGAAACCTTCCCTTTCTTCGACGAGTCTTCTTCATCCCTAGGCGGTGGTACTTCACCTTTTTTTTGTTCAGTCTCCGTGCCTTCTATCTCTTCGCCTTCACCTCCTTTGTCTAGTGTGATAGAGGCAGTTTTGATAGATGCAATATCTACTTCATGAACCTCTTCAAGATTCTTCATCTGGCTTGGCCCTGGTATATCTGGCACAGTTTCTGGGCTATCAATATTGGACAGCTCTGTGGGGTTTGCTGGGATGAGAAGATCTATTGACCAGTCCTTGGTGATCTCTTCGATATCTTCCTCGGTCAATTTGTAATATGACTGCAACTGCTACTTGTGCTCATATGCTCACGTTGTTATGTAAATGAAGTGGTGATCCACGCTAAACTTCATTAAAGGTATGAATCGGTGGAGTGTGTTCGGGGTAATGTGAGGCATCGACTAGATGGTGGTCTTCAACTGGTTATAGTATGTGTGGAAGACGACATTTGACTGCCATTGCTTGCTCATATCATTTGAGTACCACAGGGTACTAAACCTTGCAACCAAAGGTTCAAATGGCTCGGTCTATGGGAAAGCGGAACCCTCCGACATTTCCCATGATATGAAGGCGATTAGTACGAGAAGCCAACTAAAATGGAACTCTTACCCTTGGTCTTGTGCTTCCCTACAATCTAGTTCAAGCTGATTCACCAAATACTTTGCCCAATTCATCTGGAAGCCTTCTGCGCACTTCCCAACAAGATCAACTATGAACTCGATCACTTGGGTGGGCCGGTTCTTGCAAACTAGCTTGCCTGCGATCAGCTGATAGGAAAGGTACACTACACCACTCTGAATAGAGGCTACCTTGTAGCCTCATGTTCCCTTCTCGACATCGCCATAGGTTTCTTTGATCTTTGCTGCTAGGACTTGAACCTGGGTCTCTGAGGTGAGAGCCGAGTATCCTAACCAACTAGACTACAACGAAACCATTTGTTGGCATAGGGGCAGACCCAGGGTTCAACGCTACAACAGTGCACCAACAAAACCCTAACTGTAGGCCCTTTCAGTGACACCTACGAAAAATATGAAGTCTCACCCGAGGTACAGACAGGGGTGGTTGCAAGACTCAGGTGTCTACAACATTAGCTGGGACATAGATCTGTGATTATAACATCTAGCAAACACTTAGCATAGATCATTCATCAATATTCAACCCTTATGATACTTCGCAGATGGCACAGAGAAACACAACATTCACTTAGGTCTAGGTTAAGTTAGCACTTAGCAACAATGATACAGATCAGAGATCCAATCAAGCACAAAGCACAACACATAGTATTTACATGGTTCACCCCCACCCTGGGGCTACGTCCACCAACTCTTCTTCTTCTTTATTAGCTTTAGTCAATTTGTTTACAACACAGAGCTCAAGATCCTACTCCGCATAGGACAGGAGATCTGTGCGCGCCTCACCAGATCCTCCTTCCCCGAGTAGATCTAGCACATAGCATTCTTACAATCCATGCACTTATCACTTACAACACTTGCACCCATCTCTGTAAGTCGATCACATAGATCAATTATAGCACTAAGCCTTTCCTGATCACATAGATTGAACTTCCCCCCCCTTTTCTTCCTTTCACTACATCACCTAGCTTCTTATTTATACATTACAAAAGTGGGCCTAAGCGTGGGTAAACCCATGGGCCAACATCCCATACTCGTTACATATTCCCCAAAAACCCAAAAAGGACCCAAGGTGGGTCTAGCTTCTGCAATCTCCGCTTCTCTTGGCACTTTGTCTTCGATACGCTGTCAAAGTTCCAAAACGGTCAAATATGACCAAGTATTCCTCCAGACTTGGTCAAGGGCCAACAAATGTAAAATGACACAAACACACCATGTTCATAAAAAGCGTGTTTATATACAAGGCAAGATGAAAAAAGACACATTGAATCCACCAATCAAATTATATGAATTAATGTATAATAGCAGACATTATTCCTTTCCATCTAGTTTACATACAAGTAACTTTCTTTCAAATTAAAATAAATGGTATAAAATGGTGTAATGCCAATCAACTAAAAAACAACCCAGCATCAAAATGAAAGACACATAATGCATCAATCCATAACCTATTCCAACAAACTAATATAGTCTATGCTATACAATAATTGATAAAACAATGTCCTCTACATAGGACATGATCACCTAGTTTTAGCAATAATAAGCATCCAGTCAATAAATATGAATAGGGATAGAAAACCCAATAAACAACTATAAAATTCCATAAATGACAGTTGCAACAAACATACTATACCTGGTCCTCCTTCATAGAACCTAAAATAGAGCCAATTGCCCAGCAGAGAATGTTCATATTAGTCCATGTCCAATCTTCACCATTAAGTTGTTCCATGTCTAATCTTCGCCATTAAGTTGTCCAATCTTCGCGAAGATTAATTTGTTTCCTAATTTTTCTAGTCTTTCCTTGGTTTCTTTTAGTACACTCCTAGACACGTCAAAAACAACTAAGGAAAGAATAGAAAAATATGGGAAGAAGAAACCTTGTCGAAAATGGGTTGTGGATCATGGAGGTGACAACCCTTCAAGCCTTCATTTTTCAAATACAATAATAGGTTAAATGATTGAATAATAAGTAAACATCAATGATCTTTTATTTGGCAAAGAGAATTAAACGTTATATGACTGAATAATAATTAATGATGTACGATGCTATAGAAATACTAAAGGGGAATACCTCATGAAGGAGCTCCTCTTAGTTTCAAGAATAATTTATTCTCTACTAAAACCTTGCACAATCACCACTAATTCAGAGCGTTGATGCACATAACAATGTTGGGTATGCATGCAACCCTTCAAACCATTTATGGGAATCAATAAATATACACCAACAAAGAATATGAAAGTGTAATAGGATGGACAAGTAATTTATACTACCTAGGCATGAAATGTTCATTTCCCATTAAATACCAAATGTTGAGCACCCACAATACTCCCAATCAATTCTAGGCATACATTCATTTGCAAATCAAAGAGTAAAAATATATGTAAGGGTCTCAATAACTAGTAGGAAATCACTACCTCCTTCAAGTCTATTCCCAATTCAAGAGCACTATCCAACCATAAAAAAAAAACATGCATAGCTCTAAACTCTAAATTACACATTTCATCCATTCATCAAGCCATACAAACTATTATTCAAGGATTCAAATTATGGGTAACCTAAATCTTTGGAAAAGTAGCCCATGCATGCAAATATAATAAGCTCATCATGGCTTGAAACCAATGCTATTGAGAGCATATTTCTGCCATGAGTTTTTAAGTGAAACATAGCCTATCATGTCCATAAACCAAGATACTCATAGTTGAATCAAAGGAAATAATCCATAGCATGACTTCATGCCCAAAAAACCACAAAAATGATTAGTATCAATGAGCTACCAACATATTTTTCCATGGCTAAATTGGTGTTTGCAAAGGTTGTGCAAGGACATATGAAGAGAGAGAAATTTGTGGGATTTTTCCCCAAGATTGCAAGACTATGAACTTCTTTGGGGTTTGACCCAATAATGGTCAATGCTAATGTGCCAAGGAGGGGATATGTTCAATGTTCAAATATTGATAATTTTACAATTATATAGATAAACAAGTGTTGTGGCCAAGTGTAAATTCCATGGAAAAACAACAATGGGTTGTAAATGGCACATGTAAGCACAATGGTGAGGTTTTTTACACCCATGTCACAAGCATAAGTGTTAAGATGATAAGTACAAGTCAGTATGAAAACATGGCTTTAATTGCACCTAAATTAATTACCATGCAACAAACTAATGCTATCATATACCGTTTAAACCATAGGTAAAAATACTACTTGATTTCCAATTCTAGTATTTGAAGTAATCCTTGAGACGAGTGTATCCTCCATGGATTGTTTGATAACATCAATAATTTCACAGGTCCACAACTCTTCCTCAATTAAGCGACCACTGGAATTGGAGGCTCATGTTATTTATGAGAGCTAGGCTCTGTTTCGATGCTTGTGAACTGAAGAAAGAGAGATAAACTTGAGAAAACAACTTGAATCTTCACCCTAATATATATATGTGTATGTTGTGCCTTAGATTGACCTTGAGAGCATGGGAAATGTCCACAGAAGGATCACAATTCCACCCTTAATGGATCCAAAGTGAAGTCTCAACAAAAGGTTGAATGAGCCAAGAATTAGGGTAAGGGAATATGTGCAAAGGAGGCAAATTTCCACCATTGGATAAGCATGGTGAGCCCTTTCACGCCAATCCATGCCAACAAATAACATTAACTCCAAATTCAAATATGGTGTATGGAAAAGTGTTGGAGCACATTTGTTTGCCACTATTAATTACCAAACCCTTTTGCAAACACCAGATATCATATCCACATGTTTTCCAAGTGCTTGAACCATGTCACAAATAATTTCCAAGAACATGAACTATGAAAACAAGTACTTTCTAAGTATGTAAACAAACTCCCAAGTGTTTTCAAAAGATATGAACCACATTCCAAAATTTCCAAGTATATAATTTCCACGTCTATAGTTAGCATGATTACCATTTTGTTCTAGTTTGAGGTGAGTCTAGGACTCAAGGTCATATGTTTTATCCTCCATTAAGTGTAAGTGTTAAAATATAATATACCTTGAATACTTTAAGCATTGCAATGTAACTTTAAAATAGGCATTGGAACATTTTCTTACACGCTAAAATTTGCATGTGTTTTTTCAAGGTATCCATAGCAACCTTAAATAATCATCATAGTCATGAGTAATCATAAATGAAGCATGCCATAAAATTATCAACATTAAAACATCTTAGATACACTGTACAAGACATAGATAAAATGAAGCATGAGCATTACACCTAAATAGATATAACTCAATGACCTTATCACCCCATCACTTTAGTGCACATTAGGAGGTGGACCCTATAGTAGACCAAGGGAATGGGAATTATACCTCTTTGAAGGAGAAAGAGCTTGAGGATAAGACATCACTTTTTCATCTACATGAGTGGGAAGAACCAAAATCACAATATAAATAATCATGTCAATCATACAAATCAATTCAAATTAGAAATTAAATAACAGCTCAAATACCTAGATATTTGATGGCTTTCCTCGTATGATATTTGTTTAATGTTTCTCCAATAGATCTCCCCGGTAGTTGTTCTACTAATTTAACCAACACTGAAAGAATCGAAAAAATAATTAATAAATTAACAAACACTTTTATGACGAAATAATAACCAAAAAGACTTGAGTGCATGAATACTTGAACAAGCTCCTCTTGGTTTAGAGAATAATTTATTGGAGTAGTCTAATCTTGGAGCAAACCTCCCTCGATTTGACGGAGAAACAACGAAGTCAACATTGACTTTGTTGTTGCTCTGTTGGATCGAGAGATATTTGCTCCAAGATTATCCAAATCCTAATTTATTCTCTACTGAACATGGACAACCACGTGAAGTTGGAATATCTTATGGCCACTCCCCCACTTCACATCACTCTCAATTCCCCAGTACCCAATCCATCTACTAGAAAATAGTTGAAATCAACACAATAAGATTTATACATAAACACTAGCAAAAACAGAAATTCATAAAGAAACATGTGTGGTTTTGTGCATAAACAAAAATATAGCAATCATTCATTAACATATAACATTAATTCATTCATCATAGACACAAAATACTTCATCTCAATAAATTTTATCATCAAAAATATGTTTTCACAATATGGTACATGATGTTTCTAATTATATAACTAGTAAAATCATTTCTTTTTTCGGTTTCTTTATTTTCAAAATGAATTCAAAAACGACGTCGTCGGTGTATTTTTCCCCTTCAGTAGTTATGGTCTCTGCATGTTTTATTGACGACCTAGTCGTGTACTCACGATGTCAAGGCTACTGCAATGGGGAGGGTCATCAACTTCAATAAGAAAGAAATGTTAAATTGATATTTTTTGTTATTCTTATTACAAGTATTTCATTATTTAAAAGAGCATTAGAGTGTTATTTACCTTCTTGAGTAGTGGAGACAAACATATTAGTTTCAGATATGGCCATATGTTCCTTTTCTTGACTAGCCTCATCCTCTACATTCTTTGGAGTTGAAACAGGAAAGGTTGTAATTAATACACCATTTGGAATTAAATATTTTTAATTATAATCCATACTACATTTTTTATAACACATGAAATGCGTCTAGTACCGAGATGCACACTACCTTCATTTGGTGGCACTCCACCATCACTAGGTTATGTTCCTCTAGTGGGGACACTTGTTTCTTCATTAGTTTCCTTCTTAAAAAAACAAACATGTTACTTTATGGTCGAAAATAATAATCAATATATTGTACAAGTAATAAACTATAAATAATCTTTGTTGATTTTATTTACCTTTGTGTCGGTTTGAGTGTCGAAAGGTTGTGTTTCCCCCAAGTTTTTTCTGCATTCAACCACAACTTCATATTTGTGCTTGAAATTAAGATTGATGTCTTCCTCTATTGGAGCTTGTTTGAACTCCAAGCCTTGCAATTTTGCATAAAAACACGAATTTTTCTTCTTTTGTGCAATTAAATTAAAATTGTTAACAATCTATTATTTGGATGCAATTGATTTGTTTATACTTACAATTCGTACGGCCAGTTTCGAGTAACCACCTGGGCCAATTTTGTGTTTCCCATGTTTTTCTATTCTGGCATTGGTGGCTTTGGATGTTTCTGGGAACCTGTATTGAAAAGTTTCAAATATGTAATTAGATGTTTCAATGACGATAAAGCATCATAATTACATTATTGGAAGTGTCGCATACCTTCCTAATTCGGGTGGTTTATTTCCTTCTTTTCGAAGCATCTTCTCCTTTTCATATTCTTGTAGGGCTTTCCACTCCCTCTCAGGAATCATTGGAGGATGCTCATACTTAGAGTTATTTTGTATAATAACCCTATATTGGTCCCACATATATTTTAAATATGTTCTTTCTTTTGAGGAGGCTCTAGATTTGTTGAAGGAACCCTCACCGAACAGGCCAACCAACTTATTAATGAGTTCATATTTTAACTTGGAAATTTGGGAATTCCACCTTATGCATATGGTGGGCCGAAAGATATCCATGCTAGGGTCATTCATGTGTTTATAAAATGTATTGTTTCCTGAAAAGTGATAGTATCATTAGTTTAAAATAATCGCACATTATACGTAAATTTCAATTAGATTGTACATGATAATTAAAACACATCTTAAATACCTAGAAGCTTTTCTATTTTCATAGGGATGAGCTCATCGTTTACCAAAAATTTCACCGGTAGTTTTCCCTTGATAGTGGCACGAGAAGATCCAAGAAATCATTCTTCAAACTGTGAAATTCCATGTTCTACATCCACAACATCTCATGCACATTCTGGCATGTGTTGGTCAAGGTTGAGTGTAGTACCAACATCGACCCTAGGGGGTGTACCAGTCTAAGTGACTAGAGTAGTACCGACATCGAAATCAACCCTGGGGTTGTACCCGTATGATGTTTTTTCGGTGTAGAAATGACGTTGGTACCAACATCGACCTCCGTAGGCACATCCTAGGGATCAAAATCCTGCAAAAACTCCTGTAAAAATAAAGAGTTTTTTATAAAGGACTTGTAAGAGCATAAAAATTAAAATCCAAAATAAATAAATGGGATAATTAAATATCTTGCTTACCCCATAGAGATGAATTTTTCCATCAAGTATTTAATTATTTCATTTATCTCATGTGTCCACAGACGAATCTAAATCAAAGAAGCGAATTTGATGTTTGATTTTCTCAAAAGATTCCTTATTGTTTGCACTGGGTTGGTGGCAGAAAAATTTTCTTCATCAGAAAGAACTTCCTCTGTAGGATTTGTGGATTGATCTAAGGATGTTACCTTCCCCATGTCACCCTGGGACAATGGTTTTTCCAACAATGCAATGTGAATATAAGAATTAGAAAAAATAGAAGAAATTCAAATGTATGTGAAATAAAGTTAGCTCATGAATAGGCATGGGACAAAAAACAGGGCATGCTAAAAACATAAAATTAAAGAGTGACTAAAGAACATAAGAAGTGATTGGTGTGGAAATTGTGTATTGTAGAATTTAGGTTGTTAAAAACTTCTAGGCTCATGCGATTAGTCATTAACAATGAATGATTTTTATGATGTCTTGTTAAATATGGCCAACAAAACCCTTGAGTCTAAACAATGTTACATTTAAATTCTACAATGTTTCATGGGATATCATGGGATCTCATTATGGAAAGTTTTTAGGAATTTTCCTTTGGTCTACTTTTCATGAAACTTATTGAACATGTTTTTGTTAATTCTAATTGAGACACAAGAAAGGGTCGGCGCCCTTCGACCTTGATCACACTGCCACAATATAAGAACCATGACGTATTAAAATGTTTACTTAACTTACAATATGCATGATAGTATATTACGGTAAATGATAATCATAAAATATAAGAGTCATTGCTTACAGGTTGGGTAAAATAGTATATGTACCAACCCCATAATAGCAATGTTTGTATCTACATGATTCAAATTATAATCAATCAACAACTCTTCCCCTACAACTATTGATTTTATTGCACATAAGAATACACGGTTTCCTTCATGCCCCTCAAATACGAAATTGGGTTGCTTATTTGTAGTTGTAGGTCGTTTACTCTTTATAAACCCTGCAATGTTCCCCGTTGCTTTTGACCTTCCATCAATATACACAGATGCTCATTTGTTTTGATAATTGTCTTTTTGTTGTATATAATTTGTAGCCACGTCATATCTTCACATACTTTTGTATATTTTACTAATCGTATCCAATATTTGTAGATGTAACAGGCTCCCACATACTCCATCAATGCAGTTAATCCATCGTACAAACC
Organism: Picea sitchensis; assembly: GCA_010110895.2. Taxonomy (NCBI): domain Eukaryota; kingdom Viridiplantae; phylum Streptophyta; class Pinopsida; order Pinales; family Pinaceae; genus Picea; species Picea sitchensis. The sequence goes on along the minus strand of SNQJ01S0021001.1, from coordinate 189,283 downwards.
TTTATGCCATCCATGGAAAATAGCCCCAAACCATGTAATGATGATGGAGCAATGCGGTATATCCTTTCGTTGACACAAAAATCGGTGTTTATTTGAGGAATATCCTTGGGTACCCATCATTTCACTAGATGTTTGTACCTCAAGGGAACCTCAATGTCATTTATGCTCTCATCATCATAAGAACATGACCCCCCTTTAGCAAGAAAAAAGTTCACGTGTCTATGGAATTTTCTTCTGATCTTCTCACCTCTAGTTGATATCCATTAGTTAGACCTACTAGATGTCTCACTTTCCTCTATTCTACCTTAAATTCCCTCACTCAAAAAATATAGATATGACAAATACATGTTTGGTTGTACGTCCTATAACACTCCATCAAATGATAGAAACAATTAGCGAGTGTCATAAGGGATGTGATTAAACATCTTGAGGAAACCACAAGAACATAATAGTACAAGTGACTTTTATTGTTACAATAAAATTATCAACCCACTCAGTTTTTTGCAAACTTAAGAATAAAATAGTAAAAGTGAGTTCATGTTTCATGGATTGACATAGACCATAATTTTAAGAGAATGGAGGAAGGGACTTCTTTTACAATCCAAGATATTCTATAAAGAACTAGATATTTCTACAACAATGAGTTGCAACCAAAAAGCATACCAAATTTTCATTTGACCATAAATAATACATTTACTTCAAGATCTTATTGAGTCTGACCTACATTACATCACCATATCAACTTTCACAGGCATTATTGACTTGGATACATGAAAACAATATTAGAAAACATGGTTTCAATGACAAGGAAATATAAGAAGTTTATCTGTGTGAAGAAGAACCATCAAAAGGTGAAGGAGACCCATCAAAAGTGAAAACATATCAACATCCTCATTGCTAGGAAAGTTATTATGAATTTTCAAAAATATAGAGCAAAATCATCAACTCTAAAGAAGATGGAAAAATCAGTAGTATTTTTTCAACCCAAAAGTCATGGAATAGCTATGAAACAAGATATTATCAAGGACCAATAAATACAACAAATTGGTAGAACCAAAGACCTTAAATCAAGGGACCTTCATTTAAATATTCATCCTCATTATACTATTGTCGAGTGTTTGAATGGTCAATGATTCACAAAATTGTGGTGATTAAGGATTGACCACATCATACCACTTTTACATTGGACAATGCATTATTTTCCATAGAGAAAAATGTTTAAGCATGTTTTGCAAAGCTACAAGATTACTAAGAGGGTACATAAGTAAGCCCTTCAATCACTCCTTGATTGAAGGGATTTTGTCCCCCAAGATCCCTATAATTAGGGTCCCTAGTTCTAGGGATCAAATCACTTGATATATTGCCTCTCTTGAGTTAGGAATTTGAATGGGTTAGGATAGATATGATGTCTTGAAGCCTTGATATCCTATGAAAGAGGATAAGGGGACACAATCCCCCTTTTCCCTCATTCCATGTTCAAGTAGGATTCTTTGGAGATTCAACCTACTTGGAGCATGGGCTAGTAGGCATGCAAATATCCATAGAATCATAAATTCAAGAACTAAAATTAGATAAAAACACATACTTTATCAATCAACACATTCCATTCATCACTTAATTACACAAAACCATATTCTTTATTAATCATGGTAAAAAATAGGCTTCATTAGGCACAAAATAATAGTGTGATCCAAATTTATTTGTATATTGATATCTTGATCTGGAAGATTGTAATGGTCATCACTATTTTCGTGCCTATCTTAACAATATGTTTTTTATACTTTTCACATTATTTTCAAGTTGGATCCAATCTTTGTTTGCTAGACACCATTGAAAATGAATATTAATGAACTTGGTTAAGAAGTTGAAGAGTTTCCTGTAGTAATGATATGGAGGTTTGCAACAATCACCAGGGTTCGAAATGCTTGAATATTCAATGGACCTAGTTTTTTCAAGCATGCAATTGAAGGAAATTTCTCCTCATCCTATTCTAGAGAAAAAGTATAATGTGAAGGATTCTTTCAAAGGGCTTCAAGGCACACACATAATGTAATTATCTCCTAGATTGTTATTAATAGGTTCCTCAAAAACAAATGTTGGAAAGTCAAAAGGAGGTCGATTTGGATTAATTGTTTAAAATTTTGTGAAGAGGGATGACTTGCTCCAAGCAAAAGGCCATGGTTGACCTATCTCTAATCGATTTTGGGGATGTCTCAACTTATTTTTGATCATATCACATGTTTATATATTTGTTTGGGGTGTCTTTTTTATGGTTTAGGTATATGTTATGAGGTCAAAAAATACCAATACACAATAGTGTGGTTTCCGGATTTTGAAATGCACCATCTATATAATTCCATTTGTTGAGGCTAGACGGTTTTCTTCATAATTGTATCATCCTATGTTTTTCATTGAAATACCACCAATAGGAAGGTTTGGCTCTTGTAATTTAAGGCCTTGCAGACTTGTTTCAACCATTTTTCATTTATAGGCTTATCTACAATAACCCTAGAATGACATGACAACATAAATAAACATTAGAGATAAGCATAATTTTCAATATACATTAATGTCTAAGTTAATTTTTGGTAATCTAGTATGGTGACCTTTCTTATGCTTATGGCTATCCACTCCATCATTAATGGAACAAACATGTTTGAGCTAGATTTTGTGACCCTTTTGAGGAGAGGTGCCACTTGGGGGATTCATTGGCATATCATTAAAAGTAATTCCAGATTTAGATGACTGTTGTAACAACATATAGGATCATGTTGGTAAACATACTCATCCTAGATCCATATTGTGTGGAGGATGTAATGACCATTAATTTTCCATTCTACAAATGTTCATGCATATATTTTTTTAAAGAGGTGGATATAAAAACCATGACCCTTGTCTTGGCACATGTCCACATGATGATACATAATATGAGGGGAATCCAACATAATAGAGAACTAATAAAACTATTAGTAAATATAGTTGAGGGGCATCCACCAATATTTCCAAGAAAAATTATAAATAAATAATTTGACATAGACACGTGTATGTGTGTCCCTTCCTTCTTTCTAAATCCTGAATTTTCAGAAATCTATTGTATCTATATGTGGATCCTGATAATGTAGGATCAAAGCCACTATTCCTTTTTTATCACCATATAAAAAAATTTAAACACAAAATACATTTCTACCTATCAACTAAACTCCTTGAATGCATTGAAAGGACCCATACTAATTTTTGACAAAACTATAAAATTATATAGTTTTAATATATCTTATATTAAGAAGATTATATGACAACTAAATAAAACCTTTAACCTTGAAAATTCATGGTTTCACACATTCATTGATTTTGTGACTAGAAACAACTCTCTTCAACTTTCCTAGAAAGGCAATCTACATATTTATTCTGGTTACCATGACAATGTTCACGATAAATTCTAATTCCTTGTCTACAAATAAAAAATCATATGAAGTGTTGTCCTCAAGGCTAGGATGAGATCTCAAGTTTCATTAGTACAATGTGAGATAATATCTTATTTTTCCATTTCATTGCTATAAAATTTATGTATATATTATACAGTTTCTCCATGCCACTCAAAAGTGTAAAATTAAAAACTCAACAAAGATACTAATCCACTAAATTGATGTTTTATCCTTGACATATTGTTTCCTTGGAGAACATACAAATGTCAATATTCCTTTATAGTCTCATTTCATGAGTCTATTGCAGTACTTGCTTATTTTAATTTTTCACCTACATATTGTTTGGTAATTATATAAGGTTCTAAAATTATATAAAAGGAGGTCCTAAACATGTTCTTCAAAATCTTGATTACATTTTCTATGGTTAGTGAACCTAACTAATTGGACATCATAAAAGAATAATATCACCAAATTAGAAGCTATAAGCTAAAATGTAAGAAAATAATATTTACGATTTGGTAAATCCTATAACCTTGACTATATATGAGATTTGACAATAATGATATTGGTGTAACACTTTGTTGTTCTAAAGGGGCCAATATTAGGAATTTACAAAAAGGAAACAAGTTTATGAATACAAATAACTCAATAGAGTCTATTAATTGGCATTGTGTGCAAGGTAATTCAAAAAGACAAACTAGTCTCCATTCCATAGAAGGAAATAATTGTGAAGTTTCTTCAATGCACTCTTCAGGTGTAGCATCTATAGGGAGATAAATTTTGTAAACAATAGATGTCAAAATGACTCCAAGGTGAAAGGTCTAGTTAGAAATCCCTTCCCAGTTTCCCTAGCTTGTAATATGTTCTCACAATCATCTTGAATTGATGCAAATATATGTGTTTATATTAATATGTCCATGAGAAAAGAAAAACAAGAAATTTATTGCTTCATATTTATATTGGAGATACAATTACATAGGCACCATAATATAGACCCAATGGCCATTGGAAAATTACAATACAAATTCAAGCCAAGCCACTTGGAGCCAAAAATGTATAGAGAATAAACAACCTATCTTAACAAGTAAAACCTAAATAGTCTACTAAAATAGTTACACGCTATAAGGAATTTTTGGTTCTTAGTAGCAGTTGGTGACCATTTTTTCTTGCACTTTACATATCTTATAACAAGGTCTCCATGTTGTTGGAAGTCCTTCAGGAGTATGAAGTGTTTTAGGACTTTGTGTCATCCATTCCAGTGTGCTTGTATTATTCTCAACATCCTAGGGACATGGTGCACATATTTTGTTAATTCTTCCTTACAACTGGGTTTAACGACCAACTCATACAATTAAGAAGTGAATTTCAAATTACTTATGGAACTATTTTCCTAATATGATATATGCATTGAAGAAAACCTTGGAATGAAAGCATTCATGTTATGATAGCATATGAATTTGGATTTCAAATAGTGTAAATATGTTGGTCCAAGTCTAGTTTGTCAAAATATCTCCCTGGTATAAATTAGTCACACTCTTATAAATGCACCTTGCTAAAACTGTAACGATTAGAGTATGGGAAAAATTCACCAGGATTGCAATGGATTATTGTTGAGTTTCACAGGAAGTAGGTTGTTTTTTAGTGATGAGACCCGCATTAGTAGGGGGCTTGTCCTAGTTATGCAGATAGGGGGGATTGTCCTATTTATGCGAATATGGCCTCATCCATCATTAGCTAGCTCAAAATCTAGGATAGTGGGCTCCAAACCATCATTACCTTGATTAACATCCTCTTCTGGCCTGTCTCTTTCATATAGAGAATGGATAAGTCGTAGAAAATTTTCATTATGCAATTGTTGTGGAGGGAGATTGATCCAGGTGGATATCGGTGGCCACCCACCTTTTCCATCTCGCTCAAAACTTTTTTTTGGCAATTTTGGCAATTTACTATTTTTAGCAGTTTTTAACTTTCAAGGCCATTTTTATCTGAGTCAAAACTAAAAAGGGTAAGAAAGATCATTGATGCCCAGTGCCATTATTGCTACCACCAAGCTCTAGCCTTGTGAACCAGATGAGCCAGAAGAAGGTGAGTGCCTCTTCCATTCACAGATGTGGGTAAAAGGCACCCCGCTGCACTTCATCATTGATAGCAGTAGTCAGAAGAACCTCATCTCAGTAGAGGTTGTCAAGCGGCTGGCCTTGTCGACAATGCCACACCCACAACCTTACACCATTGGATGGCTCCACCAAGGAAGCGACCTTTGCGTCAGCCAATAGTGTCGACTTTCATACGACATCAATCCCTTCAAAGATGAGGTATTGTGTGATGAGGTATTATACTTCACCAGGGTACCTCTGCACTGCCAGGTCAAGCATCCCATCGACCTGACCCCAGGCACGTTGCTACCCAATGGGCCAGTCTACCACCACTCTCTATTAGAAAATAAGGAGATCAAGAGGCATATCCAAGAAATACTCCACAAGGGGAAAATACGTCCCAACTCATCACCTTGTGGGAGCCCAATAGTGTTGGTGCAGAAGAAAGATGGGGCCTAGCGACACTACATTGATTATTAGGCCCTAAATAAAATCACAATCTGAAACCAGTACCCGATTCCCTGAATCAACGAACTCATTGATCAACTCCCTGAGGAGAAATAATTTAGTAAGATTGATCTAAAGTCTGGCTACCACCAGGTCCCAATAGCACAGAAAGATGTATGGAAGACCGCCTTCAAGTGAAAATAAGGTCTTTTTGAATGGTTGATCATTCCCTTTGGTTTGAAAGTTTCTCCAACAAATTTTATGAGGATGATGCAAGATATCCTACGACCTTTCACCAATACTTTTGTAGTGGTATATCTGGATGACATCCTCACCTACAACAAGACTTGGGCAGAACACTTGCAACATATTTAGCAGGTTCTGCACACCCTGCGGCAGCACAAAGTCTATGCAAACTTGGAAAAATTCTCCTTTAGCATGGACAGGGTCCATTACTTAGGCTACATCGTTGATCGACACAGTGTGCATGTGGATCCATCCAATATCCAGGTCATCCATGACTGGCCATCCCCAACCACACTCACTGAACTTTGGAGCTTCTTGGGCCTCGTCAATTTCTATCGCAGGTTCGTGTTGGGATTCTCTCATATTGCATGGGCCCTAAGCCAAGTAACCAAGGGTGGCGGTAAGGAAAACTTTGTGTGGGGCTTGTCCCAAAAAAAAGCATTTTATGACTTGATAAAATGTTTGTGCTTGTTGGCAGAGGAGCAGACCCAAGGTTCAACGCTACAACAATGCACCAACAAAACCCTAACTACCAGCCCTTTCGGCAACACCTGCGAAGAAAATGAAGTTTAACCCGAGGTGGAGGCAGGGGTGGTTGCAAGACTCAGGTGTATGCAACCTTATCCGGGACACAAATATGTGATTATAACTCTAAATAATGCACTTAGCACCATCTGTTCCTGAATATGCAATAAATACCTACTTCATTGATAAAACAGAGCTTCGTAGTATCCACAACAATCTCAAGTATTCAAGCACTTAGCATAAGTAAAAATAGACTAGATCAGGTAAGGTAAGCACTGAGCATATTCACATATATATATCAGATCTAACATGCTATACTTCATTAGCACCAAGAATCAATAAATCTATCTAACCATCTCAAGTCACTTAGCAAATATTCACATCAATGCATCAGAACAAGGCACAAAGCAGACAACACAGTGTTTACATGGTTCACCCCTCTCCTGGGGCTATGTCCACCAATTATTATTCTTTATTATCTCCAGCCAATAGATTACAAGCACAAAGCCTCAAAACCCTTCTTTTCATAGGACAAAAGATTTGCGCAGCTCTCTAGATCCTTCTTCCTAGCACTACAACATACCACTTGCACTTAACTCTGCAAATCTATCACAATCATGCACTAAGCATTTACAATCCCCTTCTAGCACTTATCTTCTCTACTCAAAATCACATAGATGCGCTCCTACATACTTTTCCTAGACATCTATTTATACATTACAAAAGTGGGCCTAAGCATGGGTAAACCCATGGGCCAACATCCCTTTCACATTACATTATCCCAAAAACCCAAAAAGGGGCCCAAAATGGGTCAAGATCCCGTAATCTCCACTTCTTCTTGCTATCCTCCTTTGACAGGATATCAAAGTCCCAAAATAGGTCAACATGACCAATATTATCCCCAAAACTTGGTCAAGGGCCAACAGGCCCCCAACACTCACCTGTGACTCGTCTCGATTCACTTTGATATGGAAAATTTTGCCTCCAATGCCTTGAGCTTGGATCGAGCTGCTTCGACTTTTTGCTTCGATGTGGCCTCTTTCTCAGTGAACTCCTGGATTACTGCATCATTCACCGGTCCTTCCAAGCACTTCTCTGCTGTGAGGAGGACCTAGTCTAGCTCTGCTCCTTGGGTATCGATCTCAGAAAACAACATGCATGTCTTATCCTGCACAGGTTGGATTCGCTGAGTGACCTCCATCACTTTACTTTGAAGCATATGAATCTATTTTTGAGCTATGCATTGTTCGTGAGATCTCTTCATTATATCTACTGCTAATAGGTCCTTTAGCTGCGCTTGTAGCATATCCGCATGTTTTTTTTCTTCCTGGAGCTCCGACTCCAGTGCCTATAATTCTGGATTCTCTGTAAGGTTTTCATATGTCTGGGTGCTCTGGTTACTTATCTTCTTGCACTCCAAGGTAGGAGATTTTAATATGCCTACTGCACTGCGAGCAGTTGCTTCTCGCTGGTCTCTTATCATCTGAGGGGTTTCGAGTACAACACGAAGTTCTAGATCTACGATGCACTGCTATAGTTTCTGGATTACCTCTTCTAATTGTGCCACCTGTTGTGGAACTTGGTCCTCGGTATGGATTTCAACGATTGTCACAGAGCGAAGTGCTCTGTTGATCCTTTCCTTAACTTCAAGTTTCTCAGCGAGCAACTATTCCATTTCTTGATGCAAATGGGCTTTTTCTTCATCAAACTTCTCTTGCATAGCACTCTTTTCTTGTTCTGCATTGTTGTGTTGTTATAGCAGATCTCCTTGTGCTTGCGCCAGAGCTTGGGTGGCTTGTGATGTTTCCTCATGTTCTCGTCGAAGGCGATCTTCAACCTTATCATCAATCTGGTGGATTTGAGCTAGCTCATCTCCCATTTTTGGTGTTACTGTTGTCAGAGGCATAGTGGATACTATGTGGCTAGACTCTAGTGCCTTTTGCACTTCTTGAATTTCAACCTTGATCGTACTGAAAACCTCCTCCTGCTTCACTACTTGCTTCTCTGCTATGTCTAGTGAGGCATCATTCAGTGCTACGACAATGAAGTCGAAGTCATCTGAAGTGAGAGTGGTTTCAAATTTAGTTATGGTTGCCTTGACTTTCTTTCAGGATGTGGGATTTGATGGGGAAACCTTTTGTTTCTTGGAGGAATCCTCCTCCTCTCTAGGCGGTGTAACCTCGCCTTTCTTCTATTTGACTTTGGTGTCACCTATCTCTCCACCATCACCTCCTTGCTCAGGTGAGATAGAAGGGGTTTTTTCTGAAGTACTGTGGACATCCTGGGCTTCTTCATTCTTCTTGGTCTTGCTCAGTCCAGGTGTATCACAGACTTCTTCTAGACTATCAACATCAGAGAGGTCCGCGAGGTCAGATGGGATGAGGAGGTTCACTGACCACTCCTTAGTAATCTCTTCTAAGTCTTCCTCTGTGAGTTTGTAGTAGGAATGTAGTTGTTGGTGATTCTCATCAATGCATGGTGTCATGTAAATGAAGTGGCGGTCCGCATTGAACTTCATCAATGGCCTGAACCTGTAAAGTGTGTTCGGGGTGATGTGAGGTGTAGACTAGATTGTGGCCTTCAGTTGGTTGTAATAAGCGTGGAAGAAAACATTGGATTGCCACTGCTTGTTCATGTCATTGGAGTACCGCAGTGTACTGAACTTCATGGCCAGTGGTTCAAGGGGTTCGACATCTGGGAAGGTTGCACCTTCCGGTAGCTCACATGAAATGAACACGATTAAAATGAGCAGCCAGCTAAAATGGAACTCGTACCCTTGGTCCTATGCTTCCCTGTAGTCCAGTTTTATCTGGTTCACCAAGTATTTGGCCCAATTCATATGTAGGCCCTCCGCGCACTTCCCTGCGAGGTCTACTACAAATCCTGTTACTTGGGTCGATCAGTTCTTGCAAAATAGCCTACCTGCGATCAACTGACAAGCAAGGTGCATTGCACCACTATGGATAGAGGCTACCTTGTAGCCTCACATGCCCTTCTCTACATCGTCGTACGTATCCTTTATTCTCTGTGTAAGGGCATGATCTACAGTATTCCTAGGGTAAAATTCATGTGGGTCACGGCCCTGCATGCTTAGCCCAGTGATCTGGTTGATCAATATCAGATCCAATGTGATGCGTTAGTTCAACCATAAATATCTGCCATGGTAGCAAGACAACAACAACTTGACACATGCATTCACTTCTTGATGCCTTCCGAAGTGAGGAATATTCATTACATTGAGTAGGGTTGACTATTCGAGGTTCTGGGTCCATGATTAAGGGATGATCTTGGAGTTCTTTCCTTTTGTTCACATTAGATACTTATGACGTCCGAGTGTACTATAAATCTTCCTGTCGCCAAGGTTGAAGTCACTAAACTTCAATGCCGCAATATTATCCTGGTAGACACGAACTGTGTGCACCCCTTTCAGAAGGATGCAATGATCAAAGTATATTCGAATTCACGGGGTACACTGTCATGATTGATTTCACTACTCAAAGGTGGCAGGTAGGAGGGCAGAATGATCAGAATTATCTTGGCATTCACAATATCATCTTTGTGTTTAGTGCACTTCTCATTAGTTGGCCGGGATGGACTGGCTCGAGTAGTGGATGGAGAGGTTGCCAGTCCTCTCATGGACGATGCTTGAACACCTGTAGACATCCCTCTCTCTGACATGACTCTCTCAGTCCTTAAGTCAAGGAGAACTTTTGTTACTGATTCTTCAACATCGATGAGCTCGTCGGACATATGTTCTCTGGAAAAATTGTCGGGCTCATGATGAATTCAGATACTGCACTAGAATGAACAACAAGAGTACAATGATCACTATATACAACTCCTATTCTACAGGCTTCAAATTCTCAATTGGAAAAATTATTCTCCATGTATGGCACGATGGGATAAGTAGGCGACTTGGCAATGATCTTCTTGTAATGGTTATGAGTCTCTATTAACTCTTATTATGTCCATTATGGCGTGGCCCAACAGTCTGATGATGAACCTTTATTGATTTTCTGGTCATTCGGAGCAAAAGTCGAATGGGTATATCAGTCCCAATGGCTATATTACTTCGTCATGGTGAATTTCCATGTGTCGTTGTTCTGATATCCCAACGAAGCTCCAATTCTGCAATTTTTTTTTCTGTGAAGTTCCATTTGGAATCTCTTGTAACTTTTCAATCTTATCCCTCTTCTTACTTATCTTTCGAGCCTTCTTTCCAGTGAGCTTCATCTCAGTAGTTATTTTCCCATTTTGATTCTTTTCTTCCTTGGACATAATCACTTTGTGTTGTTGAGATTCTTTCCTAGGATTTAGGGGTAGCACCTCTTCTTTATCTGGGATAGGTACTTCAGTCTTCTTTGGGTCCTGCAATGTTCTTGTAGCTTCGATATCAGGGTATTTGGTGTGAAATAGCTTCGATATGTTCTCCTATTCTTCAATCAACTACGCGATCTTTCAGGTCATAAAATCTTTTAGATCTTGTTTCTTCTTCTCCAAGGCTTCTTCTTCTTCCTTTCGTCTCGCTTGAGTTCTGTCAATCCAAGATTTTTCTATTATCATGGTAAATGGGGTGATGTCTTCAACAAACTTAATAATCTCAAAATATTCCTCTATCGAAGTTCCACGGACAGTCATAGATATCCAAGTGAGCTTTCCACATAGGTTTACCAATTTCGCTCTGAATATCCCTATTCCTCCTAGTGAAAGGATCATAGCAGGCCTTCCTATAGCCTCCCAAGTTCTCTCTGTCATGATATTCATCTGTGTTTCCTCATCCAGAACACAGTCAATGTCAAAGTCTCCTATCCTTACTTCGATGCATTCTTTTTCTTTGAAGGTCTCTGCTAGGCTGACATGTCGGTGGGCATTCAAGGTTTCTTTATCTATAGTAATACCTTCTCTGATTCTTTCTAAGGTTCTACTATCTATGGATCTACCTTAGGGTTTCCTTGGCTCAGATTCATTCTTTCAAGCCTAGCAATCATTCTAGGGAAATCCAGTACTTCGTGATCTAGAACTTTGCAATAGAGACAGCTAGGTCTTCCACCAGGGCATTCCTTAGAAAGATGTCTTGGCCTTCTGCAACTATAACAGAGGGTTAATCCTCTCTTTCTTTTGAATTATCCCAAGCCTCTTCTATACTACGCACTAGGATCATAGGAGATAACCTACAACAAAGTCCTTCTAGGGTCCTACATCCATTTATTAGTCCAGACATTCTTTTTATGCATAGGTATAAGATATCTATCATTATTCTTATCAAATCTATTCATATCAAATATTCTTTCATCTACTAGTGCCCTAGTTTTTAATATAGGATAGAACCTATCAAACATACCTAGATCTATACCTTAGAAACAAAAAATTTAAATTATCTTACTTTTTCAGAGAACAAAGCTTTCAGATCTAGAGATTTTTCACTATTATTACCTTTATCAGGGCACATAGCTTACATATCTTACCTCTTTCCTGTGGATCTGACCTTTTTTCTTACATCTTTGACCTCTTTTCTTTAGATCAAGCTTCTTGTTTTCAGTTCTAACCTTCTTTCATTAGCATAGATCTTTCTAGATCAAGTAGAACACTGTGCACCAGGGCATAGATCTACGCACAGAGCTTCCATGGTTTCAGATCAAGTTTTTTCACAAAGCTTCCTCTTCTCAGTGCCCAACAATCATAGTTTCAGGTCTCGGCAACTGAACCATTTGTTGGCATAGGGGCAGACCCAGGGTTCAATGCTACAACAATGCAGCAACAAAAACCTAACTACTAGCCCTTTCAACAACACCTGTGAAGCAGATGAAGGATGAAGTCTCACCCGAGGTAGAGGCAGGGATGGTTGCAAGACTCAGGTTTCTACAACCTTAGATGGGCACAAATATGTGATTATAACTCTAAATAACGCACTTAACACTGTTTGTTCCTAAATATGAAATAAATACCTACTTTGTTGATAAAACAAGGCTTCGCAGTATCCAAAACAATCTCAATTATTCAAGCACTTAGCATAAGTAAAAATAGACCAGA
>SNQJ01S0021001.1:110344-154307 GCA_010110895.2 Picea sitchensis | reverse complement strand
TAAGAACATTTGTTTCCTCCTATGAGGTCACTAGTTCAAATCCAGAGGGGCATAGGGTATGTGTACCTCTGTAGACTTTAGTAGTCAAATGGTTATGCGGAGGTGGTCTCTTGTCCCACAAACAATGGGTTCATACACCAATTTGGTGTCTGGCTTGGACGTTGTTAGCACTCTATAAATTTTGTTCGGCTGATAGACAAATGACAAAGGTAACTATTTCAACTAGCTTTAGAGCTGGGCACTAGCCTGCTCATCTCAGAGAGGGCTCTCTCGTGTCACTTGATGTTTCTTTGGCTATCGATGGCTAGGTTTAGTTTGTTTTAGGGTTTTTTATAATGTTTTTGTCAAGGAATGGAAGGGACACTTAGGGCTATGGAGTCAAAATTCTGAAAGTGAATGAAAACAACGATTGGCCAGTAGAACTCTCCAGAGGATAAAGGCTAAATGAATCAATGAATCTGAGTGGTAAATCATATTTTAAGTAGGGTGTAAGAGGAAGGAGAAAACAAATAACTGCATCAGAGCATTACTGAAATGAATTCTGAATTAGCTAAGAAGAAATACACACAGTTTAAATTTCTTAAGCCAATAGCATCGTAAGATGAATTATGATCCTTTAACTCTCCAATTTAAATAGAGACAGTGCAAATGGAATTAAAGAACAAAGGAAATACATACAATGAAAGGAGACAAAACTCATATCACCACCATTATAATATTTTCATAGAGACTTCAAAAGATTTTTCATATATATTCAATTCAACTCCGGAAATTTACAGAGTTCTCCTGCTATGAGGGCAGGCCCCTCTCCAGTATGTCCAACCCCTTATTTAATTTTTCAATAATATATATACATATATTACATATGAGACCCAAAACGATTCATCTTCCCCAAGATTCCAAAAATAGACATTGGTGACAGAGGATGTAACGTGTCACAGTCGAACTCCTTCTTACTAGGAGGCATTATAAACAAAAACTGACATATTCGACAATTTTTTACCTTGAATGCCCACTTGTATCCATCATTGCAAAATTCCCCGAAAGATACTTAATTTAACTTGAAATCTATTTCAGGTTTGCGATTTCTTCTTTTAGAGTGTCAAGACAAACAGGTTGTCTTTCCCCAGTACTTTCAACCATTTCAGCTTCAGTCTCCTTCTTTCGTCGCTTGCTCCTTTTACCTTTTCCATCTTGCATGTGGTACTCATATGTGTATCCATTGATTATTAAATCCTTCATGATAGGATTTAGTCTGATTCCTTCACCTAACCCTATTCCATCTGCAGTCTCTATGTGAAATGTTTTTGCCAATATTCATGCAACAAGCTTTTCCTTCTTCTTCATTGATAATTTTGTCAGATTATTTGAACATCCTGGTTTTTTGAAGGCAGTTGGAGTTTTCTTCTCCATTTCCTTTGGTTTTTCCGGAAACAAGAGCCTATTTCTTTCAACTGTATAGGATTTGGATGAATGGTTTGATTTGTGATGATCCCTCTCTAGAATATAACGTCAACTTTCCGAAACAGAGTAATGTAACCCATGTTTTGATTGACAATCGTCTTGGGGTGCTAATCATGAACTAATGATGAGAGTACTTGCAGTGGTAACACCTTATCACGTTTTCCCATCAATTTCAAATGATGAGCCTTCGAATTGGTTATTTGGAAACACTCCCCTGGCATCGCACGGACAAAAAGTACCCAAACAAGTGTTGCGAGGTGATTTCACTGGACATCAACTTTCCATTTCCACACACGATCCTTGGATTTGACACATATAATGATATTTTGACATGTGACATCGAGATGGGATTGAGTGGTTTCGAGTTCAACTACTTTTCCCCTTGATATGCATCTAGAGGCACCATGTAGCTTCGACACAAAATCGTGGTATTTGTATCGGCCCACTTTCAAAAGATTATCATCCGCGTTATTTCTTGGCCTGATATGCGCCCTGACCATTGATTTATGGTGCCCATGATCTATGACCCGCCGGATCCCATCAACTTCATATCTCCGCTAGAATTATCCCCATCCACTAAATATTTCATTATCCTCCAGTGTTTCACACCTCTACGTCAATTTAGCCATTTTCTAAGTACCGAGAATTGGATTCCACACAAAATTGTTGTAGTGATAACATTGGCTCCAACTGGGGATGTTATCCTCCTTGTGAGGTAGCAAAGAATGCATAGACTCAGTTCCTCATCCATTGATATGGTCTAACAACAGGTGTGTACCATGTTCTGACCTGGAAACTTAGTGCTAAATATACTGCTAAAATCTAACTGAATACTTTATTTGGAAATCCAAACATGAAAATGCTTGATTCACAAGCTTATTTGCACCTACCTACCCTAACTGCTAAAACTAACTGCTAATCAAGTGAAATCAAAATTACAATGCAACCATGCAATGATTTTAGCTACTACTAGGTCTCTTTGCACATGCTTGTTCCAAAGCATGTTCACCAATAACTCATTCGTGAACTTATATATGAATTCAGGTCTTAGAATTTCAAAATTATTAGGACTATTCAATGTTTCTAGCCAAACTGCAAATGGATATTTCATCACATTCATAAAACAACAATCATGTTTTATTTCTTCCACTGCCTTCATGTTTTTAGGTGATTTACTCTGTTGATTTCCACTAAGAGGTTGAAAACTCTGTTGAGATTGTTGTAAATAACAATCTTTTGAATCAAAAGACAGTGTTAACTGAAATGAAACCTTGGGTATAAAGCAATCCATATCTAATACTGACATTGATTTTTCGTCCTCTTCATTTCTAATCTTACAACCCATCATAAGATGCAAATTCTAATTGTTAAAATTTTCCATATAACATGCCATAGGGTCAGAAAACACATGACAAAACATTTCTTTTTGATGAACCAAAACATAAGGATAGGTTTCCTTCAAAAGTGTTTGTTGTTCTTTCTCTACTTCTTTAATCATGAGAACATTTTCAGAACCATAATCTTCAAGGAGATTAAATAGAACAACTGCTTCTTTATGGTCTTTCTGCATTTCTGATTGAAAAATGGTATACACTGTTTTGTTGCTTTCTTGGAACTCTATGTCATTTGTTTGTTCACTTCTTGAAGCTTCCATAAATGTAGTTTCAAAATCCTCATCCATGTCTAGGTCACTTATAATTTGAACAACCACATCATTCATAGGGGAAGAAAGACAACTTCAAAACACTTTATCTCGCTAGAAATCTTGTTGAACATCTTCATCAATTTCAGGAGAAGGAAAATGACTCTTGAAAACCATTTCTTGATAAGCTTCACATATTTTCTCATGATTTTTTTTAACCATTCAAAGGAAGAAAAGCACAATGGGATATGGTTTCCTCCAGTACTCACATCTGAACCTTGTCATTTTTCCTAGGGAATATTTCTCCTTCTCTCCTTACCAACGACGCCCGAATGTTAGTACTCTATAAAGTTTGTCTGGTTGATAGACAAACGACAGAGGTAATTGTTTCAACCAGCTTTAGAATTGGGCACTAGCCTGCTCATCTTAAAGAGGGCTCTCTCATGTCACTTGATGTTTCTTTGGAAATCGATGGCTAGGTTTAGTTTTTTGGGGTTTTTTTTATAAAGTTGTTGGCAAGGAAGGGGAGGGAGACTTATGGATATGGAGTTGAAATTCTGAAAGTGAATGAAAACAATGGTTGGCCAGTAGAACTCCTTAGAGGATAAAGGCTAAATGAGGCAATGAATTTGAGTTGTAAATCATATTTTAAGAAGAGTGTAAGAGGAAGGAGAAAACAAATAACTGCATCAGAGCATTACTGAAATGAATTCTAAGTTAGCTAAGAAGAAATAAACACATTTTAAATTGCTTAATTTGAGTGCATCATAAGATGAATTCTGAGCCTTTAACTCTCCAATTTAAACAGAAGACAGTGCAAATAGAATTAAAGAACACATGAAATACATACAATGAAAGGAGACAAAACTCATATCACCACCATTAGAATCTTTTCATAGAGACTTCAAAAGATTCTACATCTATATCAATTCAGCTCCAGAAATTTACAGAGTTCTCCTGCTACGAGAGCAGACCCCTCTCTGGTAAGTCCAACCCCTTATTTAATTTTTCAAAAGTATATATATAGATAAATCACATATGAGACCCAAAATGATTCATCTTCCTCAATATTCCAAAAATAGACATTGGTGACAGATGACGTAATGTGTCAAAGTCGAAATCCTTCTTCATAGGAGGCATTATAAATAAAAACTGACATATTTGACAATTTTTTACCCTGAATGCCACTTGTCTACATCATTACAAAATTCCCTGAAAGATACTTAATTTAATTTGAAATCTATTTCAAGTTTGTGATTTCTTCTTTTAGAGTGTCAAGCCAAATAGGTTGGCTTCTCTAGTACTTTCGACCATTTCAGCTTTAGTCTCCTTCTTTCGTCGCTTTCTCCTTTTACCTTTTCCATCTTGCATGTGTTACTCATCTGCATATCCATTGATGATTAAATCCTTCATGATAGGATTTAGTCTAATTTCTTCACCTGACCTTTTTCCATCTGCAGGCTTCGTGTGAAATTTTGTTGCCAATATTCGTGCAACAAGATTTTCCTTCTTCTTCATCGATAATTTTGTCATATTATTTGAACATCTCGGTTTTTTGAAGGCGGGTGGATTTTTCTTCTCCATTTCCTCTGGTTTTTCCAAAAACATAAGCCTATTTCTTTCAACTATACAGGATTTGGATGAATGGTTTGATTTGTGATGATCCCTCTTTGGAATATAATGTCAACTTCCTGAAACAGAGTAATGTAACCCATGTTTTGATTGACAATCGTCCTGGAGTGCTAATCGTGAACTACTAATGAGAGTACTTACATGGATAACGGTTTATCACGTTTGGCCATCAATTTCAAATGATGATCCTTCAAATCGGTTATTTGGCGGTGCTCCCCTGGCATCGCACGGATGAAAAGTACCCAAACAAGTGTCGCAAGGTGATTTGATTGGCCGTCAACCTTCCCTTTCCACATGCAATCCTTGGATTTGACACATCTAATGATATTTTGAGATGTGACATTGGGATGAGATTGAGTGGTTTCAAGTTCAACTACTTTTCCCCTCGATATGCATCTGGAGGCGCCACGTAGCTTCGACATGAAACCCTAGTATTTTTATCGGCCCGCTTTCAAAATATTATCGTCTGCATTATTTCTTGGCCCAATATGCACCCTGACCATTGATATATGGTACCCACGATCTATGACCCGTCGGGTCCCATCAACTTCATATCTCCACTAGAATTAGCCCCATCCACTAGATATGGCATCGTCCTCCAGTTTGTCACACCTCTACACTGATTTAGCTGTTTTCTAAGTACCGAGACTTGGATTCTACACAAAATTGTTACAGTGATAACAGATGTGACCTTAAAATTAGATTATTATTATTAATATTAAATTATTATTATTAGTAGTAGTAGTAGTATACACACACACACACACACCGTGTATCCCTCAACGTACTCATTTGGAGGGGGCATCAAATTTCTAGGCATTCTCATTTTTAAAACTAATACATGTTTCAGTGTTTCATTCAACTTAGGTGGAAAGATGGGCAAAGAACCCATACACATACAATGACAAGCCTCTAGATAAATAAACAGAGAGTATGTTGAGGTCTCCAAATAGATGGTACTCAAAATGGTGATAGTATAATGAATATCAAGAGAAATTTTCTACCTTTCGAATGAGAGTGATGGAAATCAGACTTTGGATAAGTAATGAAAGGCAGAACACATACCCAAGTGGTTGTTCTAGAAAACCCATGAAAATTGCCACTGGTTACTCAAGTGAACACGTACCCAAGTGAAATGCTATAATGAGTTCAACCTTTCTTTTTATTTCTCATAATCCACTTTGAATGTGGTGAATATGTCATTCTTCATGGTATCCAACTAAGTAACTATAGTAACAACTTAAATATAAGGCTCAAAAACAATGTTGAACAACACAAAACCTTTTAAGATGATTCAATATCCATGTTGTCAATGTCTCATTTTATGGTTGTACTCCTTTGTTGGCACAAAATGTCTCGTATACTTAAAATTGATTAAAGACATCTTGTATATCATTCTCAAAAGAGAACATATCCATCAAAAGTTCAAAACATCTTCAAGTCATCCTAATCCTTCAAGGTTCATAAGTGATTACATCAAATCTAGTTTGGATGTTACTCCATGCTGACCCCTTTCACTGGTCATTGTTTCTAGAAAGTTTTGATGAATATGCTACAGGAACGACGAACATTTTCATTGAAACCTCATTGCAATATGATGATAACGATGATGACAAATACGATGATGGATACTTTCATCTCATTCACAGTTAGGTTATAATTTTTTCATTTGATTCTCTTATTCTTTGTGTGAGTCATATTTGAGTATTGAAACCTTCCCACACTGTCAATGCATGCATCTACTATAACTATGTCAAATTTCAGTGCATACAAGCACAAACTGAAAAAATTTCAATGTTGGCCCCATTCACAAGTCACTATGCGCGGGGTCAAATTAAAGAATAATTTCCACTAATCGGAAATTAATGGACAACCTTGAAAATTGTTATATGAACCAAAGTTGAACTTGTTAGCTTCTCTTGGTTTTAGACCTTGTTCAAGGTAGATGAGTTCTTAAAGTATCCTTTAGGCCCTTGAATACTATTTTTTATATCCATATACCATGTACAAAACCTTAAGAGTAATCTATAGTTCATAAAACCTTGTAATGGTGCCAATATGATAAATAGGCCAAAGATTTCATTTATAGGGCCTATGTGGTGGTTTTAGACCCTATGAATGGTTTGAGAGTCCTAAAAGTGTATTTCATTCCTTAACACATTTATAGTTCCTCCTCATACCATGTCCATGACTTGGAGAATCATAGTTTGAAAAAATTCAATGGTGGTCCCTTTCACTGGTTGTTGTTCCTGGAAAGTTCCAAGGAAGATGCTATAGGAACGGCGAACATGCTCATTGAAACCTTGTCACAATATGATGATAATGATGATGGATAATTTCATATCCTTCACAGTTAGGTTATACTTTTTTCGTTTGATTATCAAATTCTTTGTGTGAGTCATATTTGAGTCTCGAAACCCTCTCATACTGTCAATGCATGCATCTACTATAACCATGTCAAATTTTAGTGCATACAAGCACAAACTGAAAAAATTTCAACTTTGGCCCCATTCAAAGGTCACTTTGTGTGGGGTCAAATTAAAGAATAATTTCCACTAATTGGTAAATGGACAACCTTGAAAATTGTTAGACAAACGAAAGTTAAAATTGGAGATGATGGTATAAACCTGAATGAGCTTCTCTTGGTTTCAAGAATAATATATTATCTTCTGAATAAGGGAAACCACGTGAAGGTGGAAGCTCATNTCAATTCCCCAATACCCAATTTATCTACTATAAAATATTTGAAAGAAACATAGTAAGAATCAAGCATAGAAACTAAGAAAACAAAAAATTAAGGTAGATTTTATAGAACAAATCAATTGAAAGCATTTCTTGTAGTAAATGGAAGGATGACCATCCTTGCAATAATATATGATTATGTTACTTATTAGGTAGGTTATAACTTCCTATATCTCCTAAATGATAGAATCTAGTACATCCATCATTGATCGATATTTTGTGATATAGCCTAAATTTAATTTCTCTCCATTGCATTATATATATTTACATTTCAAAGAAGAAAACATTTATAGTCATTCATAGGTTTTTGGGACACAAAATATGACTTATATTACACAAAACTAGAGACAATACTAAATTTAATGGCCACTTGAAAGTGTTCAATGCCATTTGGGTTGTTACCTAATGTAGACAATTAGTTTCTTTACAAGATTTTAGCATTGATGGTAATGAAGATAAAATACATTCATCTTCCCTTTCAAAATCACCTAGGAACTCTGATGGAAATGTAAATGGTCTCATTGAAGAATTTCCAATACCAAGAAGTGACGAAGAACTAGATGAAGTGTCTCATGTTGATTTTGAGGATGAATGCAATGACTCAAGCATTAACCATGAATATGAACAAGAAGTATTTGTTGATGAGGAATATTCAAGGTCTAATGAAGGATATGAAAATTTAGCTCCTTTTGATTAATAAGATGATGACTATTGGTCAAATAATTTAGATGGTGAATAAATTGTAGGAATTTTAGATGAAAATGAGGGTTGAATACAAAATTCAATATTTTTTCCTCTTGACAAAGTGAAGCAAATTGTTTTTAGCTATGATGATTTTTCCTTTGGTAAACTCATTCTGAATGAGACATGATTACAATTTGAATGATTCTTGAGGAGGAGTCTCTCTTTGACATCTACCAGAAAATCAATATCGCTTATTTCAAAACATTGTAGTTCCAACAATCGATCCCAAAGTAGGAAACCATTTTCTTTATATCTAGGAAACTCACTACATATCAATTAGTTTTCCTTTATCCACTCCATATTCCATTATCTTCTTGGGTATATGAATTTTTACCATTTTGTTTAATTAAACAAATGATGGACATGATCACTCTTTTGATGGCGAGGTACAGGGATGATTTTAGGGGCTAAATTTCACTCATGGGATAATTTTCCATGGTTTTTCCAAAAACGAGATCCACTATTTTAAAAATAATTCACCCAAATTCTACAGGATAAAATTATTTTACCTTAAAAATCGCCAAAACTTTATAAAAACTATATAAAATACTTAGAAATTTGAATATTTTTACAAAAATATCGCCAAACATTTATAGTTGACATATGAAGGATTAGTAATATTCTCCAAGGTTTCTACATTTTAAAATAAATTTCCATCCTTAAAATTATCCTTGGTGGGGTTTAGTGAAGTCACATAAGAAGAAACTACAATTGAATAAGAGATGGATGGATGAGGTGGCTCTACTATTGTCTTTTAGGTGCATTTGTGTGGGAAATATATCTAGTACATCACATGACATGGGTGAATGAAGAATCTAGAAAAGGAAGGGACAATACAACTACTAACCCATTTTCACAATAAGATTTGACTTCATGAGGTGTAGACTTTGATACAATATTCATTATTTGTAATAAAGTTTATTCAAGGCTAGCTAGTGAATACTATGAGGCAGTATATGGTTGAGCCAAGGTAAATTCATTTGGTCACTACATCACATGTTATTTGTTACTTGAAGGGCATAATAGATCATGGTCTAAGGTATATAGAATATGGTGAGGTATAAGTGCCAAAAACATAGAAAGAAGATGTTAATAAGTGTCTGGAAAACTATTCTTCTAACCGGTGTATTAATTATTCTAACGACCACATTCGATGCTTTCTTCGATCAGTAAATCACCATATGAACCAAAACTTGTTTTTGTCTAAATTATCTTGATACACTAGCATGATAATTACATCATAGGATGTATTAGAACTTACACTAGACTCATTCTAGTGTATGTTGATGTATGTTGTGAGATTCCTTCGCTCATGCTTCACCATGAACATCATAACCTTTGTGCTCTTATCAATTTCTTACTAGCATTGGGAATGCCTCATGCCTTCACTCACATTGAACCAACATTGTCTCCCTTAGCCTATTACCTTTGCTAGTTCAACAGTAATTGTTGTTTCCTATTGCCTCTTTCCTTCTTTAGTGCTTAGGTAGGGTTCCCCATTTTTTACTCTTGTATTCCCCTTGGTTCTTGGTCATTGGTTAGGCTTTATTAGATAATTTGAGGCACTTTTTTGGGGAATTCTCTTACTCTATGTCACTGATTTGTGACTCCCTTCACATCTATGTTGTAACTTTTTCGTTTGATTGTCAAATTCTTTGTGTGAGTCGTATTTGAGTCCCAAAACCCTCCCATACCATCAATGCATGAATCTACTATAACCATGTCAATTTTTAGTGCATACAAGCACAAACTAATAAAATTTCAACATTGGCGCCATTCATAGGTCACTCTGTGCAGGGTCAAATTAAAGAATAATTTCCACTAATTGGTATTTAATGGACAACCTTGAAAATTGTGAGACAAACCAAAGTTAAAATTGGAGATGATGGTATAAACTTGAATGAGCTTCTCTTGGTTTTAGGCCTTGTGCATGGTAGATGAGCTCTTAAAGCATCCTTTAGGCCCTTGAATACTATTTTTGTTATCCATATACCATGTACAAAACATTAATAGTCATCTATAGTTCATAAAACCTTGTAATGGTGTCAATATGACACATAGGCCAAAGATTTCATTTATAGGGCCTATGTGGTGGTTTTAGACCCTATGCATGGTTTGGGAGTCCTAAATGTGTATTGTATGCCTTAACATATTTATAGTTCCTCCTAATACCATGTCCATGACTTGGAGAAGCATAGTTTAAAAAAATTCATTGTTGGCCCCTTTCATTGGTCATTGTTTCTAGAAAGTTCTGACCAAGATGCTATAGGAATGATGAACATGTTCATTGAAACCTCATCGCAATATGATGATAACAATAATGACAAATACGATGATGCATAATTTCATCTCCTTCACAGCTAGGTTGTAATTTTGTCATTTGATTGTCGAATTCTTTGTGTGAGTCATATTTGAGTCTTGAAACCCTCCCATACCATCAACGCATGCATATACTATAACCATGTCAAATTTTAGTGCATACAAGAACAAACTGAAAAATTTCAATGTTGGCCCCATTCACAGGTCACTCTGTGTGGGGTCAAATTAAAGAATAATTTCCACTAATTCCTAATTAATGGACAACCTTGAAAATTGTTAGATGAACGAAAGTTAAAATTGGAGATGACGGTATAACCCTAAATGAGATTCTCTTGGTTTCAAGAATAATATATTCTCTATTGAAAAAGGAAAACCATATGAAGGAGGAATCTCATATGGCCCCTCTCCCCCCCAACATCACTCTCAATTCCCCAATACCCAATTTATCTAATATAAAATATTTGAAAGCAACATAGTAAGAATCAAGCATAGAAACTAAGAAAAAAAAATTAAGTTAAATGAAAGAGAACAAATCAACTGAAAACATATAAATATATACCTCATACATTTCAACATTTAGATATCATTAATCTTATTCTTCATCCAAATCAACATCTATATCATTTGGTTCAGAATTGATGTTGAAAGGATTCGCCATATCAACATCATCATCAATGTTGTAATTTCCAATCATATCATCGTCTATATCATCATCGGGAACATTGTCTCCTACATTTGGTTTGACTTCTTAAAGTTCTTCATCTAACACATCGTCAATATCATCTTCATACAAAACATTGTCTAGAACATCTCCTTGAACTTCTATGATGTCTTCGTCTAACACATGAACTAACCGCTCCTCTACATCATCTTCTTCTTCAATATCATCTACTTCCACTACATTATACTTTACTGGCCTTCCTCTTGGATCATATATAACAACATATGACCAACCCGCTCTACCTAGAACCTCTGATTAAAATATATGTTCGCATTGGCTTGGAAGAACATAGGGCTCTGATCTTGGCTCAACATTATGAACCATGGTAAATATGTTAGAATGTTGATTAAAATTTCTATCAGGATCACATTCATTCATTCGTAGCCTGTACCATTTGACATTGAACATAACTAATTTGAAGGATTTAAAGTCACACTCAAGTATATCATCCAAAAACCCATAGTATTGATTTTTCAGAGACTTTTGGATGTCTATCACTTCTAGAGGAAACATTAGTAACCGAAAATACTGCAGTTATCCCAATATCATAATTTTTCATATTTTCATCCAACTTTTGATGCGAAATTTGTGGTCATTGCACCACATAGTCTTGTGGTGTTTTAACTGAAATATGCCACACACATAAAAAATGAATTGTCAATTGATAAAAATATTTATACTTGGAAATTATGCAAATTAAGAAAAAAAACATGCCATATACATCAATATAATATTCAAAACAACTAAATGGTGTGGGTGAATATGCTTGCCTATTTATCTTTTAAACCATATCCTAAATCAATTTCCCCTTTTGTAAGATTGGTATATCCTTTACGTTCAACTTCTTTGACCAATGTAGCCACAACATACCATGATAACCTACCATTATTAGATTGTATAGATCATTCAATCCATACCTTCATCCAATCAAGATTTTTTTCAATGTATAAATGTATTGCATCCCACTCTCGACAAGTTGTATTAAAGTAAAATAATTCACATATAATCAATTATCATGGTATAACTTCCTAATAATGTATTATGTAGGAAGACTAAAAATTAAATATGTACTATATACATAAAAACAAAAATTCAAATGTATTATAAATCCCACCATCTACTTACATGTCACTTTCCTCATTCTACCTTTCCCCAATAGGTGCTCCCCTTCAAATTTGTTTATGGAGTTGACATCCCAAAAGTGATCCACATTAATACTTGTAGCTATTTTAGGAATATATTGAGTAATAGAAACCATGGTTTTATATACCATATATCCCTCTATCATAGAACCCTCAGTATGCGCTCTTTGTCTAACCAAAGCCTTCAATGATTTCAAGTGCCTCTTGTAACATCCTGCTCTTGCGCACACTGAGGGAACTTATTCTTTGAGGAAACTTGCATGAAAGTGATACAGGTCATTATACTATTGGTTATTGTGATTATGATTATGATATATTTTGGATTTGATGATATGTTATTTTGTTGTATTTACATAGACATGTGTTATTGACTGGGTTCTCCTAAGTGTGCAAGACTCTGGACATTGAGGATGTGGAGGCATTGATGAAACCCCTTGGACTCCGAATTGAGCTGATGATATCTTGCTGACCAAACTCACATTTGGAGTAAAGGGGTCATGCATGACAACCAGAGACATTGAGGGAGAGGTGTGGCAGCAGCCCTGCCACATCCTACTAGCCCTCCTGTCGTGGCTCTAACTGTAGGTTAATGATTACCTAGTTTGAGAAGATCCATGATGTTGTGAGGGAAGACTGTGACAGTCTCTCATGATGATTCTAAGGGGCACGCAATAAGTCAGGGTCCTTATTCCTTAGAGGCCCTTAGTCTCCCACAAGATCACCTGACAGAGTATTGACTCTGGGGGTTTGACATCTACCAAATTCAGTCAAGAGGTGAGTGGCACCCTTGGAGAATGTAGTGTTTCTTAAAGGGAATGTCACGATTTTAACTGGTAAGTGAATAAACCTAGTTCTTAGAAAACCATGCCTCCTTAGGACCTAGTCGGCCTTAAAATTAATGATGTGATAAGTAAAGTTTAAAAACAATTTTTTCCCAAAAAAAATGTTGTCCAATCTAGTGAAATTAAAACCTAGGTCTAAGTAGAACTTGTGGATAAAGAAAAACTNGGGGGGGGGTAAGAAATTCAAACTTTAATTATCAAAGTAAAAAAATTATTATAATGGAGGATTAAATTATTAAAAGGGTAAATGGTTGTTTTTATCTACACTTGCTAAATTGGTTTTTAGTTAAAAAGGAAAAAGGGCGAAACTTAAAAGAAAAGGAAACTTAAAGAAAAAAAAAAGGAAACTTAAAGAAAAGGGTAAAGTTAAAGAAAAAGTTGAATGTCTAACTTAGTAAGGAATCTAGCCCTTGGAACTTTCTATTTATGAACTCAACTAGGAATTAAGTAAGGCGTAAGTCATTTAAGAATTATAGGGGAATATTGGGACACCGAGGAGCGTTTTTAAGAATGATTTTGATGGGTGAGGGAAATAGACAAATTTAATTAATTAATAAATTGATTTTCTGGTGCAACTAGGGGATTGGGCAACATCTATACGGGTGAGATTTTTCCTAATTAAATAATTGAAAAAGGAATCTAATGAGGGTTTGGGAAACTAATGACTAAGAAAATATATATAAGGGATGGCGGAGGAGGAGTATGGATCACATCTGGCTTATGTAACGTTAGGTTGCTGAAATTTCATCTTGACTGAACTTTCTCTTGAGGGAGTTGGGATACCCAGCTCGGGTAACGAGTGGTATCTCGACCTTGTGAGGTGAGCTGGGTGCTAGCATTCTTTGGTATTGTGTGTGTGGCCCCTTTGCATCTCGGGGGGAAGAAGAGTACCCCTAGCATTGGTTGGGAGGTACCGATGAGGTCACATCGGCTGGCAAGCGAGAGATGGATGGAGCACGCGTGGGACAACAACTTTGGATCATTCACATTTGGCTAAGGTACGCCTGTTAAAGTTGTTACTTGCAATGAAATTTAATTTACACATGTTTATTTTACTGTACTCGGATGGCGATTTCATTTCCAATAGCTTTCCTTGCACATGTATTTCTACGGTAATTGTAATCCCCTTGTCGCTTGATTCATTAAGTAAGAACCCTTTCTATCCACAATATCCTTCATTTATGAGTTAATGTCTATTTGTGTGTGGCTAGAATGAGCCCCAGACTCAAAACCTTGTCTGTGCTCTTGTATTTACTACCTGCATTTTCTTTATTCCTTGATTGTACTTTTATTCTATTATTTTCTTCTCCACGGAGAATATCTGGATACAGATTTGTGTTTTTATCCTTTTTTCCTTGATCCTTTAAGTGATTAGTACGTGCCTCAACTGTCGGCCAGGAGACAAATCGACTGTATTTCACTCCGGTGTTAAATATTTCGATTCAAATGCCCTCCTTTCATGTGCATGGATAATAATTGTAGGATCATTCCTCTACTAACGTTTATTTGCAGCGAGTTCCTCTGCGTTTTCCCTTGAGTTGTAATCTCGACACCGTCTCTTTTTACTTTAGTTTTAATTGTGTGTTTACACCTTGTTTTAACCCTCACTTTACCCAGTGATCCACTTCCTTTATCTCTACGTGAGATCTCTTAAACTCGGCGATTGGGTGTTTCCTTTTCCTTGCATTTTGCGTGGAGTTCTCAACTATCTTACCTCAGAAAAACAACCACTTTACTAATTGCTTTTCCAGATCTCTTGTTCGATTACCACTTCATTTATCTTCGTTTCCACTTCATTGCTCTACGTTTCCATATCTCTGATGACTGTGTGATGATTGTGTGATGACTGCATGGGTAGTACTTGGAGTGTGCAACACGCATGCACTATTATTGTTAGACAGTGATATCATCTTTGTTGACATCAATATATCAATACATACAGTAATATTTATTAATAGATAGCGATATCATTTTTGTTTGACAACGATTTAGTTATGGATTTTGATTGTTATTTACACAATGATTTAGTTATGGATTTTATTTTTATTTAGTTATGGATTTACAAAGTGATTTAGTTATGTATTTTTTGACAGTTTCTGATATCTTTGAGTACGACAACCATGGTTACTAATTACAGATTGGGTATTGTTATTAACGAGAGTTTTAAATATTGTTTGAGGATAGAGTTTAATAATGTCTTTTATCGATAGATTTCCTTATTCTTACACCCTAAGCTGCATTCATTTTAATTTTAACTCCTTAAAACTTGGCTAGATTATGTCTAAAGATGACGTAGGATTCATCTCAATTCATAAGCGGTTAAAGGTGGAATGATTCCTTTCTGTACAATTTTTTTTAACCTTATAAAATTATTCAACTTATAAACCCTAAAAACCTTGAACTATCCTTAAGCTTGTTTCATTAATTTATTATGTTATAATAACTCATTGGGAAGGTAAGGCAATCTTAGAGTCATTCTTGATAAGTTAACAAGTGATCCTTAAGAGATATTTCATGATGGATCCTGGAAAATTTTACTTGTTGGTGGGATCATCAATTTTATACACTAATTTTAGTCTATAATTAATCAATGTAATTGACCCATTTTTAATTAAATGGTACGTAATAGAAAGGCACTCTTAAGATATAGGTATTTATTCATTGACATTAAGTTAATATAGATCGATACTGCCAAGACATTGTTTTGCAGGTAGCTTTAAATGTAATTATGTCAAGATAGATAATTTGTTCTCAATATTGATACTTAGGACTACTTTACGATAATTTAGATTGATTAAATTATCCCACCCTCAATGTAAACTAGATTACTCTATGATGAGATTGATGATCATAGACTTTGTTGACTTAACTAGTTGCATGGATTGATTGTGATTGGGTGTGTAAATTGGATTTATGGCATCATGAAGATAGAATGATTCATTTAATATATGTTCTAACACACCAATAAATATTGATGATGCTTGATTGATTAGAGTGCCCTCTTTACAGTTCCGTTTAATTTGTGACAATGCTAGTTGGTTTCAGCGACGTTGGAATTGTGTCTGTATGAGGGTTATAGTCCCCTTTTTATGTTGCACTTGGGTTCCTTGCATTCTTGTCACGATGCAGTGACATGATTCCTTGGATTCAGATCATTGTGCACGTAGATCAATATGCACATATGATGCTTGTCTTGGGTCATGCGCTTCCCGTTGAGGGAGTTGTTGTTTATTTTAATTAATGTTGTACTTGGATTTGTAAACATTTAAAGTAATTGGTTTTTGATCACTATAAAGGCTCTAGTTACTTCTGTAATTAATTTTTTGTGTGTTGTGTTTGTCGTCAAGTTGTGTTGATTAATAGTTGTCATTGTTACTTTCCTTCTTTAAAAAAAAAAAAATTTCTCTTGCTTTGCGTCGCATGTAGTCGTAACGACAGGGGTCATTACATATGGTATTAGAGTGGGTTAGACCCATGACTTGCGATCACAACGGATTTCATTGATTAGATAATTGATTATGATGTCACTAATTAAATTGATTTGTGTTCATGCAGGTAATCATGGTTAGAGGACACTGCAGAGGTAGATGACGAGATGCTAGGGGAGGAGGCATGACGCCCCTAGTAGCATCCACACCTTAGGGGTTTAACCCCCAGGGAGATGAACAGGTTGTTGGGAAAGAACAGGTAGTTGTGGGTGATGTGGTTTGGATGATGAGGTCAGTGGATGTCTAAGGCACTGATCAGCCGTTTGGATAGAGATGAGGCCAGGGTGCCGGAACCTCCTAAGGATCCACCATGCTCTCCGGCCAGTACTGGTAGCATTCACCAAGAACTCGAGAAGGTCAAGTTTCCTAAGTTCTTTGGTGCCCCAGACGGCGTAGCCATTGAGGCATGGTTGGAGAATATGGTGATGTACTTTTCACTTTGCGAATATACCTCCAACATGAAGGTCCACATGGAGGTCTTTCAACTGAAGGGGAGCGCTCTTCTATGGTGGAAGATGCTCTTACCGTAATTGAACATGGCCGTCAAAGATGTGTCATGGGAACTATTCGAGGAACGGTTCTGAGAGAGGTATCTATCCAAGGAATTCATTAATAATCAACTCAACGAGTTCGACGCCTTGAGATAGGGCAGTCTTATGGTGCCCAACTACGAGACCCATTTTATGGAGCTTCTTCGGTATGTTTCGCACCTAAATACCGAGAAGCTTAAGGTCAACAGGTTCGTGTTTGGATTTAATGTCAGCATTCGAGCAAAGATTAGGATTATGATGCCTCAAACCTTGCTTGATGTTGTCCAGAAGGCCCTCATAGCAGAGGAGTATCTTATCAGTGGGGGTTAGAGTAGGACTCCAGCAGGGCAGGTGTCATCTGGTGTGTAGCGGCATTAGACACCAACTAGACATTCACTAGGATATCGCGGCTTCCAAAGAGAATCCACTTCCACTACACCTCGGTGACTAGCGCTTCAGTAGCGGACTCCTTACAGAGCACCACAACAGCGTCGACTGCAACAACAACAGTTTAGGTATGTTCAACATAACAGACTAGGGTTCCAGGTCGGTGGGTCGTTAGCTTCTACTTCAGGTACCAAGAGTACTAGACCAATGAAAGGGTATTGGACATGTGGGGATCCACATTACCAACGTGACTACCCAATGGAGAGGACCAGAGTGTCTAGATCAGTCGGAACCACTACAATGGGAGAATTGGGCAAGGCCCATAAGATTCATGCAACAGTGAATAAACGCCAGGCAGAGCACCGGTCGACCATGCTCGAGATGTTAGGTACCGTCACTGACCAGACCCTTAGCATTTTGATAGATCCAGGTGCTACCGAGAGTTTCATTTCTAATGTAGTGCTAAAAATAATTAAGGTAAAGGAAGTCAAACAAGACGATTTTAGCTTTGTAGAAATGGCTTCAGGAACCAAACAAAAGGTTGGAGGGAAGGTTACGGGTTGTCACCTTAACCTGGGAGAGTTTGTCACCAGGGCCAACCTGTATGTTACGATCTTAGGATCTTATGACGACGTGATCAGTATGGACTGGTTGGAATCGCATGAGGAGATACGCAACTGTAATACAAAATGATTGAGCTTGGTCGATGATGAGGGTTAGAGACGCATGATTGTATGTCGAAACCAGGGAGATTCCCTGAGGTTCATCTCTTCCTTGAAACTACGGAAGAGAATGCATAAGGGATGTAAGCTTTATGCGATACTTGCGTTAAACAAAAATGGTGTGGAAGAAGGAATAGAAAACCTTATGGGAGTACGAGCATTTGTGGATGTCTTCCCAGAGAGGGAATTGGAATTTACCATCGACCTAAAACCGGAAACTGGACCGATAGCAAGAATGCCTTATTGGATGTCAACCCCGGAGCTACAGGAGTTGAGAATGAAACTGAAGGATTTGTTGGACCTAGGACTTATACGTCCAAGTGTGTCACCATGGGGTGCACCTATTATTTTCATACAAAATAAGGATGGGTCGTGGAGACTCTGCATTGACTACCATCAATTGAACAAGGCAACGATCAAGAATAAGTACATGTTGCCAAGGATTGATGATATATTAGATCATATGAAAGGTGTGACGGTGTTTTAAAAGATTGAATTGAGATCAAGGTGTCACCAGTTACATATCAAGGAGGATGACGTCCCTAAGACCGCCTTTAAGATGAGGTTTGGACATTACGAGTTCATTGTTTTACCTTTTGGATTGACAAACGCCCCTGGGGTATTTATGAGTTTGATGAACAAGGTGTTCCGTGAATACCTAGACAAGTTCATCCAAGTATTAATTTATGATATTTTGATTTATGCTCGGACAATGGAGGAGCATGATGATCACTTGCACTTAGTACTGCAGTATCTACGAGAGAACAAATTGTATGGGAAATTGTCTAAATGTTCATTTTATCAATCGAAGATTTACTACTTAGGGCATGTCATATCCAACAAAGGTATCGTTGTGGATCCAGAAAAGGTTGAGGCTATTATGGAATGGCCTGTGCCAATGAATGTCCCGGAAGTGTGTATCTTCATCGGTTTAGTGGGATACTATTGACGGTTCATCGAGGGTTTTTCAAAGATAGCAAATTCAATCATGGAATTTCAAAAGAAGAGAAAGAAGTGTGTTTGGACCGAGAAATGTGTGGAGGGATTTCAGAACCTCAAAGAGTTGTTGACGACAAAACTGATACTAAGGGTACCTAACATGGACAAGGAATTCTTGGTATACATTGACGCATCCAAGGAAGGCTTAGGCGGATTCTTGATCCAAGACAATCAAGTGATCGCTTACATATCGAGAAAGTTGAGAAGGCATGAGGAGAACTATGCGATGCATGATTTTTAGTTGTTAGCTATTTTTTACGCCTTGAGAGTTTGGAGACACTACCTTATTGGATGGAAATTTGAACTAAAAATGGACCATTGTGGTCTACAACACTTCTTTACGCAAATCGACTTGAACGCCCAACAACGACATTGGTTGGAACTACTTAGCGAGTATGATTTCGAGATTACTTACATAAAGGGAACAATGAATAGAGTGGCTAATGTGTTGAGTCAGAGACCAGGCATATTTTCTATGATGCCTCTTAAGACGAATCTATGAGAAAATATTCTAACTTTACAGCGCGACAATGATTGGTACAAAGAGGTCAAGGATTTTATTGGACAAAACACAATGATGGTACCAAAATTTGAAGGATTTACTATGGACAATGATGGATTATTGAGATTTAAAAGTTGAATTTACATACTGCCCAATGTCGAGTTGAGGATTTTGATCCTAAACAAGGCTCACAGAGCAGTGTACATGTCTCACCTAGGAGTCACGAAGATGAGGGTAGACCTTAAACCCTTATTCTTCTGGAAAGGAATGAAGGAAGACATAATCAACTACGTGGCAAGATGTCTAGAATGTCATCAGGTGAAGGCTAAACATAGACATATGACATGATTACTACAACCACATGCTATTTCATAATCGAAATGGGAGGTCATTTCGATGGATTTCATTGTTGTATTGCCACTTACATCAAGGAGACACGACTCAATTTTTGTGGTAGTCGACACTCTAACGAAGAGTGTTCATTTTATTCCTATGCGTATGACATATCATGAACATAAAATAGCTAGAGTTTTAATCAGTGAGATTGTGAGGCTGCATGGCATGCCTAAGATGATTATATCTGTAGAGGATCAGTGTTTATAGGACGATTTTGGACTAGTTTCCAAGAGGCCTTGGGAACCCAACTTAACTTTAATACCACATATCACCTGGAGACAGACGGGAAGACTAAAAGAACAAACCAAATCTTTGAGGATATGATGTGTATGTATGTTATGGACCAAAAAAAGCATTGGGAAGAGTTCTTTCCACTAGTAGAGTTTGCATACAACAACAATTATCAAAGCACTATTAAGATGGCACCTTTCAAGTTTCTTTACGGGCGATCATGTCAGATGCCTTTGAGTTGGGATCGGCTTGAGGATAGGGTTTTGGTGAGACCAAAAGAAATCCAAGAAATGGAAGATCAAATTCAAACAATAATACAAAGGATCAAAGAAGTTCAAGATCAGTAGAAGTGTTATGTCGATCCGCACCATGTCAACCGTAGTTACGAGGTTGGTGATCAAGTCTTCTTGTAGGTGAGACTGCATAAGAGTTCGATCAAGTTTGGAAAGGGTGCTAAACTCTCTCCTAGGTTCATGGGACCTTTCGATATTGTGGAAAGGAAGGGGCACGTGGCCTATCGACTAGTTTTGCCTGATTCTTTGAGGCATATGCATGATGTTTTTCATGTATCTGTTTTGAGACATTATGTTAATGATGCTACACATGTTATTGACATGAGTTCCTTGTAGGTATCTAATGAGGGTGCACTCACGGCGGAGCCAATCCACATCCTGGACCATTGCATTCGACAACTACGATGTCAAACAATAGATTAGGTCAAGGTCTAGTGGGACAACTATTGTCCACACTCAGTGACCTGGGAGGACGCATACGATATGCATCAACAGTTTCCATTTTTGCTTGATATATAGACTTATGATACTATGATACACTTTATTTCGGCACTTATATACTGTGAAACTTCGGGACAAAGTTTAAAATAAGAGGGGGTGTATGTAACATCCTGCTCTTGCGCACACTGATCGAACTTATTCTTTGAGGACACTTGCATGCAAGTGATCCGGGTCATTATACTATTGGTTGTTGTGATTATGATTATGAGATATTGTGGATTTGATGATATGTTATTTTGTTGTATTTACATAGACAGGTGTTATTGACTGGGTTCTCTTGAGTGTTCATGACTCTAGATGTTAAGGATGTCAAGGCATCGATGAAACCCCTTGGACTTTGGATCGAGCCCGCGATAGCTTTCTGAGCAGACTCACATGTGGAGTAAAGGGGTCACGCATGATAACCAAAGACATTAAGGGAGAGGTGTGGCAACAACCCTGCCATAGCCTACTAGCACTCCCGTCATGGCTCAAACTGTAGGTTAATGATTACCTAGTTCGAGAAGACCCACGATGTCATGAGGGCAGACTGTGACAATCACTCACGATGATTCTAAGGGGTGCTCAATACATTAGGGTCCTTATTCCTTAGAGGCCCTTAGTCTCCCACAAGATCACCTAATGGAGTATTGACTCCAGGGGTTTGACATCTACCAAATTTAGTCAAGAGGTGAGTGGCACCCTTGGAGCACATAGTGCGTCTTGAAGGGCACGTCACACAAATAAAGTGGAAATAGGCAAGTGGAACTGTTGGAGCACGTAGTTCATCTTAAAGGCCACATCGCAATTTTAACTGGTAAGTGAATAATCCTAGTGCCTAGAAAACTATGCCTCCTTAGGACCTAGTCGACCTTAAAATGAATGATGTGATAGGTAAAGTTTAAAAACAATTTTTTCCCAAAACAAATGTCTCCCAACCTAGTGAAATTAAAACCTAGGTCTAAGTAGAACTTGTGGATAAAGAAAAACTAAATAAACATGTGACAAGAAGGGGGGGTAAGAAATTCAAACTTTAATTATTAAAGTAAAAAATTATTATAATGGAGGATTAAATTATTAAAAGGGTAAATGGTTGTTTTTATCTACACTTTCTAAATTGATTTTTAGTTAAAAAGGAAAAAGGGGGGAACTTAAAAGAAAAGGAAACTTAAAGAAAAAAAAGGAAATTTAAAGAAAAGAGGAAACTTAAAGAAAAAGATGAATGTCTAACTTAGTAAGGAATCTAGCCCTTGGAACTTTCTATTTATGAACTCAACTATGAATTAAGTAAGGCATAAGTCATTTAAGAATTATAAAGGAATATTGGGACATCGAGGAGAATTTTTAGGAATGATTTTGGTGGGTGAGGGAAATAGAAAAATTTAATTAATTAATAAATTGATTTTCTGGTGCAACTAGGGGATCGGGCGACATGTGTACGGGGGAGGTTTTTCCTAATTAAATAAATGAAAAAAGAATCTAATGAGGGTTTGGGAAACTAATGACTAAGAAACTATATAAAAGGGAGGGCAGAGGAGGAGTATGGATCACATCTGGCTTGCATAACATTACACTGTTGAAATTTCAACTTGACTGAACTTTATCTTGTGGGAGTTGGGATACCCAGCTCGGGTAAAGTGTGGTAGCTCATCCTTGCGAGGTGATTTGGGTTCTAGCATTCTCTGGTATTGTGTACGTGGCCCCTTTGCAGCTCTGGGGGATCAAGGTGAAGAAGAGTACCCATAGCGTTGGCTGGGAGGTACTGGTGAGGTCACGTCAATTGGCAAGCGAGAGATGGACAGAGCGCGCACAAGACAATGACTTCGGAGCATTTGCATTTGGCTAAGGTATGCCTGTTAAAGTTGTTAATTGCAATGAAATTTAGTTTGCACTTGTTTATTTTACTATACTTGGAAGACGATTTCATTGCCAAGATATTTCCTTGCACATGTATTTCTATGGTAATTGTAATCCCCTTGTCGCTTGATTCATTCAGTAAGAACCCTTGCTATCCACAATATCCTTCATTTCTTAGTTATTGTCTATTTGTGTGTGGCCAGAATGAGCCCCAGACTCTAAACCTTTCCTGTGCTCTTGTATCTCCTGCCTGTGTTTTCTTTATTCCTTGATTGCACTTTTATTTCATTATTTGCTTCTCCACGGAGAAGATCTAGATGCAGATTTGTTTTTTTATCCTTTGTTCCTTGATCCTTTAAGTTATTAGTATGTGCTTGAGTAGTCCTCTAGGAGTCGAATCGACTGTCTTTCACTCCAGTGTTAAATATTTAGATTCAAATTCCATACTTTCCTGTGCATGGATAATAAGTGTAGGATCATTCCTATGCATTTTCCCTTGAGTTGTAATCTCGACACCCTCTCTTTTTACTTGAGTTTTCACCATGTTTTTACACCTTGTTTTAACCCTCACTTTACCCAACGATCCACTTCCTTTATCTTTGTGTGAGGTCTCTTAAACTCAACGATTGGGTGTTGCCTTTTCCTTTCGTTTTGCGTGGAGTTCTCAACTATCTTACCTTAGCAAAACAACCACTTTACTTATTGCATTTCCAGATCTCTTGTTGGATTACCACTTCATTGCTCTATGTTTCCACTTCATTTCTCTACATTTCCAGATCTCTGATCACTGCGTGATGATTGCATGGGTAGTACTTGGAGTCCGCAATGCGCATGCGCTATCATTGTTAGACAACGATATCATCATTGTTGACAACGATATATCAATAGATACAATAATATTTATTAATGGGCAACGATATCATTGTTGTTTGATAGCAATTTAGTTATGGATTTACATAGTGATTTAGTTATGGATTTTTATTGTTATTTACAGAGCGATTTAGTTATGGATTTTATTCTTTTTTAGTTATGGATTTACACAGCGATTTAGTTATGGATTTACACAACGATTTAGTTATGGATTTACACAACGATTTAGTTATGTATTTTTATTGTTATTTAGTTATAGAGTTTTATTATTATTTACATAGCGATTTACCCTGTATTACATAGCGATTTAGTTATGGATTACACATCGATTTTTATTGTTATTTCTGAAGGATTTAGTTATGGATTTTTCTGACAGTTTTTGATATCTTTGAGTATGACGGTCATGGTTACTAATTAAATATTGGGTATTGTTTGATGATAGATTTTAATAATGTCTTTTATCTACAGATTTCCTTATGCTTACACCCTAAGATGCATTAATTTTAACTCCTTAAAACTTGGCTAGATTATGCCTACAGATGACATAGGATTCATCTCAATTCCTAAGTAGTTAAAGGTGGAATGATTCCTTTCTTACAATTTTTTTTAACCTTATAAAATTATTCAACTTATAAACCCTAAAAACCTTGAACTATCCTTAAGCTTGTCTCATTAATTTATTATGTTATAATAACTCATTGGGAAGGTAAGGAAA
This sequence comes from Picea sitchensis, assembly GCA_010110895.2. Lineage (NCBI taxonomy): Eukaryota > Viridiplantae > Streptophyta > Pinopsida > Pinales > Pinaceae > Picea > Picea sitchensis. The sequence goes on along the minus strand of SNQJ01S0021001.1, from coordinate 129,589 downwards.
TCTTAGAGTCATTCTTGATAAGTTAACAAGTGATCCTTAAGAGATATTTCATGATGGATCTTGGAAAATTTTACTTATTGGTGGGATCATCAATTTTATACACTAATTTTAGTATATAATTAATCAATGTAATTGAGCCAATTTTAATTAAATGGTATGTAATAGAAATGCACTCTTAATATATAGGTATTTATTCATCGACATTAAGTTAATATAGATTGATACTAACAAGACATTTCTTTGCAGGTAGCCTTAAATGTAATTATGTCAAGATAGATAATTTGTTCTAAATACTGATACTTAGGACTGCTTTACAATAATTTAGAATGATTAAATTCTCCTTCCCTCAGTGTAAACTAGATTAATCTATGATGAGATTGATGATCGTAGACTTCGTTGACTTAACTAGTTTCATGGATTGATTGTGATTGGGTGTGTAAATTGTATTTTTGGCATCATGAAGATAAAATGTGTTATCACATAATACTGTCAAGACCTTGGGGGTCTGTGTTTTCTTCTTGCATCTGTGTTTTTCCTTGTTTTTCCCTTTTGCAGACCCAATTGTGGTTTTTTTTTTCCCTCCTGGCATGTTTCTTTCTTGTATCAAAGTCATCCTTCTCGTTCGACCAGTTTTTCTCTGACATTATGCCCGAAATAGATCAACCATGAATTCCTCTATCTCTTCTCAAGGTCGGTCCCTTCTCCTTTTACCTCCATCATTGAACCTTTGTTCGCCCAAGCCTAAGTCTGGTCATCCAAACCTCCATTTTCACTGTCTGCAACATTGAAATCAATCGAACAGTGACACAAATCAAGCGAGCGGGCAAGGATTAGCTTCAACGGTGAGGATCTATCATCGGGGTAGATCGACGGTCATCGAGTAACTAGGGCTGTAGACTTGCCTGAGGTTTAGAGCCAAGGCTTATCCCTAATAGCAAAAGTCACGAAAGAACCTGAGTCATCCGAGCCATTGGGGATAGGTGGCAATCATTTGCATGATCCCGGGAGTCAGCATTTCAAGGTTTCCATTAGAAAGTGCACCCATAGCCTTATGCCCCAAAATGTGAAGCCCCGGGAGTCGAGCCCATGGTCATAGCCTGGGGTTGTATGGAAAAGGAAGGGCCTTAAAAGAGGGCACGTGGAAGAACCTAAAGTATTGATGGCATGAGGTTCCAAAACATCGAAATAACCTCAACTGTCTGACCAAAGGACACATGGCACTGATCTGAGGTTTCACTATTTTAATCACCGGGAGAACGGGGAAGAGGTGCATCATGGATCCCCAGTGTGAAACCCCAAAACGACATGTACTAATATCATCTGTCTAAGTCTACAACATCACAACCATTGATCAAAGGATCAGTCTGAGCCACCCAGAAGGGGACGCGTGGCATAGAACTGAGCAGCAGAGGGGCCCTTCAGGAAAGTCAAGGTGAAAATGTCGAAACGATATGACCGTTTGATGAAAGGATCTGGGCCATCAATCCTTTGGGATAGGTGGTAGTCTATAAACATTTCATGGGATCTGGTGTAGGGGATTTTCAAAGAAAATGAATGAGAATTCCCAGTTGGAGAAACCCTGAAATTCTGTGGGGGGTTTGGGCCCATAGTCCTAGCGCCCAGTCATATAGAAAGTGGGTTGCGACTTGGGGGGCCTTTGAGAAATCATCGTGATAGTTGGTTCTAAGCATATCCGACCATTGAATTATGAGGTAGCCATTTCACAAGATTGGGCACCGGGGAAAGGGAAAGCAAGTGCATCATGGATCCCTGGTGCGAGAATTCCCGACAAAATTGGGACCGTCGATCAAGAATCGATCTGAGCCATTCAAGAAAGAGACACATGGTCATAGCCCAGGGTCCCTTTGATGGGAGATCCAGAAGGAAGAGGGATATATCCTCCTATCCTTGAGGAGTAGACGTGTATTCATCCTCTTTGCATGAAGTCTCGACCACCTACCATGGGAGAATCCAGTTATTGAAATTTTGAGCAGTAGTTGAAACCTCATCTCAAGCCATGAATGGAAGGTGTGGGAGGTCTAGAGAAATTAAGCTCGTGGTACTCCTGTGTGCAGGCTTTCCTATAGGATCGATGCTGATCTGAGCCTCCCCTGATAAAAAGATCATGCGCACACTAGGCTTGGAATTAATGGCTCAAGTACCCTCCTGCTATCACTGGAGGTGAATTGCTCTGAGTATATATATTCAGTTTTTGTATTTTTGTAGGGGTCTTTGGTGGAGTAGAGCTCCCACTTATGTAATGTGTTTTAACACCAGAGCTATGCCTGGTTATGTATTTTGATTTGAGACTTTCAGTTAATAGAAGTCAGTTTCCCTCTCATATCTCTGTAAATAGTTGTGTTGAAACAATCAGAATTGGAAGATCCAGTAGAGGGTATTTTTATTGTTGTGAAGTATGTTTGATCATAGCAATGTTATCACCATTTTTAAGCATTTTCCTGTGTTATCTTTTCCCTCTTACACTGAGTAAATCGGAATTGGAGGATCTAGTCGAGCTGTTACAGTAGCATTGTGATGTAGGTTTGATCATTATGCTATTGTAACTGTGTCATCTGGGCACATCTCACTGTTTTGTTTTTCTTCTCCCAGCTGTTGGAAGGCCTGATGCCCAAAGAATCCCTATTCACCATTTTCACCAAGTCTTCCCTCTTCTCATTTTAAACTCAAGTCACTGACTGAATTTAATATGGCCGTCACTTCCCTATGCATTTATTTTCTAGTTCTGTGTTGTAGCATCATTCTAGTGCTGATTTTTTTCCATTGACCACCACCTAGTTTAAACCAACCTGTGACATTAAATTTTGATGGGTATCAGGCTTACCCCTGCTGCAATCCAGGGGTGACTTCTAGTGCTAACATTTTTAGTGCCGCTACCAGGGATGAATTGAAGATTTTCCCTGGAATTGAATGACAAAGTTTACTAGTTCTAAAGGTGCATTAGAACTCAGTACATTCAATATTGCTACTGTGCACCTGGCGACTCCACTGAGGCGACTCCACTGATATGAATCCACTAATTCAACTATGGATCCTAAGAGGTAGACACATGAGTTCCACTACACAACTAACTCTATCACACCTGAATCTCCCTGGGAAGAGTTACATTGCATAGATCTAGTTTTAGATGGTGAACTAAAGCTGGACACATTATTTTGACCCATTATCCTTCACCATGATGACTCCACTGTGCAAAATCTGTTGGTGACTCCACTGGGGAAGACAAATCAAAAGGTTATGGATGCTATCCTAGCCAAGAGGTTTGCCCCCTTTGATTTCTCATCCTTAGCTAGTTATCCACATTCAGTTCCAGCTATAAATGAATGGGATGACTATCTTCTAAGGTTCAGAGGTAGTGAGTATGACCACCCCGGTGAGCATTTATTTAAATTTCATATATGCATGCTTGAACATAATTTTGTTCATGAGGAGGTCTTGATGAAGATGTTTAGGTTCTCATTGGAAGGAGATGCTCATAAGTCGTTTCACTCCTTTCCCCCTGCTAGCATCTACTCCCTGGAACAGTTTCATGCCGCTTTCAATGCTCATTGTCTGAAGTTTTATCCCTCTGAGTTAATTTGTCATAGTTGTTGTGAGGCATATAACGATTGTATTCAAAATATAACTGATTCAGAAGAAGGATGTGAAGGTGAAGGAGATGACTTGGATCATAAATCAGTTCTTTCTCTTCCATGTTCATCTACATCGAACGAAAGCCATGTTTGCTTCCCGAGTGAGGAAAGTGCAGAGATTGAGCCTGTTATGGAAAATAATTTTCCTTACATACCCTTTTCTAAAGAGCCTAGATATGAGAAGCCCATTTTTGACTCATCTGATGATGTAAAGGATATTCCTATCCTTGAAGAAGATGTTTTTGGCAGCATGGTTTATGATGAGGAAGTTCTTTCAAACACTGACTAGCAGCAGCCCATTTTTTATGAATATCCTAGTGAAGAAGAGGAGGGGATAGATATGCATCTTTTATCATCTCTAGCAATCATAAATGAGCAGCAAGATAAGGAGAAAGATCCATCCATTGATATACATGAGGATATTTCTTGCCATCAGCTAGAAGATGTGATTGGAGCAGACCAAGGAGAAGTGGATCAACGACCTACATCAAATTTTCACTCGTCCATGTTTGCCACAAACATTCAACCAAATGTGAGCATTTGTGAAACAGAGAAGACTTACTATCACCATCTCAGCAAGTTTTTTCACCCTTTTTATGACCACATAGGGGAGTACATGGAGCTGTATTTTTTCCATGTATTGAAACCTCCCAGCTTTATCTTACCTTCTTCACTAGGAGGATCACTGAAGGATGTTACCAAGATGTTGTCATCGTTCCATTATCCCTTGATCAGTGATAGAATAAATAAGGATTCAGTTAGGAATTTACTTGATTGGCTATGGTGGAATTTTTTTTTCACCTAGCACCATGTATTAAAATCTATTAGTTTAGGATTGTACATAAATAAACTCCTTGGAGCATGCATGTTTTGTTTTGTTTTACTTTTCGGCCTGTATTTTCAGCAGGGACATTGGGCTTGACTCCATAGCCCAACAAAAGGAGACTAGAACTACTTGTTCTTGGCAGCTCGCGGGGAACATGCCATACCCCATGGAGCCTAATGTTATTAGATAATCTTGTCAAGACCTTAGGGGTATATGTTTTCTTCCCACGTCTGTCTTTTTCCTTGTTTTTTCCCTTCTGTAGACCCAATTGTGGTTTTCTTTTCCCTCCCAACATGTATCTTTCTTGTATCATAGTCATCTTTCTCGATCGACCAGTTTTTCTCTGACATTATGCCCGAAAGAGATTGGCCCTGAATTCCTCTATCTCTTCTCAAGGTCGATCCCTTCTCCTTTTACCTCCATCACTGAACCTTTGTTTTCCCAAGCCTAAGTTTGGTCATCCAAACCTCCATTTTCACTGTCTGCAACATTAAAATTGATCAAACAGTGAAAAAAATCAAGCGATCGGGCAAGGACAAGTTTCAACAGCGAGGATCTATCATCAGGGTACATTGACGGTCATCAGGTAACTGGGGCTGTAGACTTGCCTGAGATTTAGAGCCAAGGCTTATCCCTGATGTCCAAAGTCACAACAGAACCTGAGTTGTCTGAGCCATTGGGGATAGGTGGCAGTCATTTGCACGATCCCAGGAGTCAGCAATTTGGGGTTTTCGTTAGCAAACGTACCCATAGCCTTATGCCCCAAAATGCGAAGCCCCGGGAGTCGGGCCCACGATCATAGTCTAGGGTTTTATGGAAAAGGTAGATCATTAAAAGGAGGGAACATGGCAGAACCTGAAGCGTCGATGGCATGAGGTTCCAAAAATATGAAATAACCTCAGTTGTCCTACCAAAGGAGGCATGGTGCTAATATGAGGTTTCGCAGTTTTAGTCACCATGAGAATGGGGAAGAGGTGCATCATGGATCCCTAATGCGAAACCTTGAAACGACGTGTACTAATCTCAACCATCCAATTCTACAGCATTGCAACTGTTGATCAAAGGATCGATCTGATCCATCTAGGCAGGGATGCGCGGCGTAGAACTGAGCAGTAGAGGAGCCCTTCGGGAAAGTCAAGGTGAAAACATCGAAACGATATGACCATTCAATGAAAGGATCTAGGTCGTTGATCCCTGGGGACAGGTGGTAGTCTATAAATGTTTCACAGGATTCAGTGTCGGGGATTTTCAAAGCAAATGAACGAGAACTCTAGGTGGGAGAAACCTCAAAATGTCGTGGGGGGTCTGGGCCCACGGTCCTAGCACCCAGTCATATGGAAAGTGGGTCGGTGACTTCGGGGGCCTTTAGGGAATCATCGTGGCCATTGGTTCTAAGAATATCTGACCGTTGAATTACGAAGTAGCCATTTTGCAAGATTGGGCACCGAGGAGAGGGAAAGGAAGTGCATTGTGGATCCTCAGTGCGAGAATTCCCAACACAATTGGGACCATCAATCAAAGGTTGATCTGAGCCGTCCAAGCAAGAGACGCATGGTCATAGCCTGGGGTCCCTTTGAGGGGAGATCTAGAAAGCAGAGGGAACAAGCCTCCGAGCCTTGAGGAGCAGGTGTGTATTCGTCCCCTAAGCATGAAGTCTTGGCCACCTGCCATGGGAGAATGCAATTATTGAAATTTCAAGCAGTAGTTGAAACCTCATCTCAAGCCATGAATGGAAGGTGTGGGAGGTCTAGAGAAATTAAGCCTGTGATACCCCTGTGTGCAGGATTTCCTACAAGAGCCATGCCGATCTGATCCTCCCCTGAAAAAAATATCATGTGCATGCTAGGCTTGGAATTAATGGCTCAACTACCCTCCTATTGCCAGTGGAGGTGAATTTCTCTGAGTATATATACTCAATGTTTTTATTTTTGTAGGGGTATTTGGTGGAGAAGAGATCCCACTTATGTAATGTGTTTTAACACTAGAGTTGTGCCTGGTTATGTATTTTGATTTGAAACTTTCAGTTAATAGAATTCAATTTCCCTCTCATATCTCTGTAAACAGCTATGTTGAAACACTCGGAATTAGAAGATCCAATCAAGGGTATTTGTGTTGTTTTGATGTATGTTTGATCATAGCAATGTTATCACCAGTTTCAAGCAGTTTCATGTGTTATCTTTTCCCTCTTACACTGAGTAACTCGGAATTGGAGGATCCATTCAAGCTATTACAGTAGCATTGTGATGTAGGTTTGATCACTGTGTTGTTGTAACTATGTCATCTGGGCACATCTCAGTGTTTCTTTTTCTTCTCCAAGTTGTTGGAAGGCTTGATACCTAGAGAAACCTTGTTCACCATTCTCACCAAGTCTTCCCTCTGCTCATTTCAAACTCAACTCACTGGCTGAATTTAATATGACCCTCACTTCCCTGTGCATTTCTTGTCTGGTTTTTTGTTGTAGCATCATTCTAGTGTTGAGTTTTTTCCATTGACCACCACCCAGTTTAAACCAACCCGTGAAATTAAATTTTGATGGGTATCAGGCTTACCCCTGCTGCAATCCATGGGTGACTTATGGTGCTAATAAAATGATTGATTTTATATATGTTCTAACACGCCAATAAATATTGATGATGCTTGATTGATTAGAGTGCCATCTTTATAGTTTCGTTTAATTTGTGACAGTGCTAGTTGGTTTCAATGACGTCGGAATTGTGTTTGTATGAGGGTTATAGTCCCCTTTTTACATTGTGCTTAGGTTCCTTGTGCACTTGTCACAATGTGGTGACATTATTCCTTGGATTCGGACCATTGCGCATGCAGATCGATATGTGCATATGATGCCTGGTTTGGGTCATGTGCTTCTCATTAAGGGAGTTGTTGTCTATTTTAATTAATGTTTTACTTGGCTTTGTAAACATTTAAAGTAATTGGTTTTTTATCACTGTAAAGGCTCTAGTTGCTTTTGTAATTAATTTTGTGTGCGTTGTGTTCGTCGTCAAGTTGTGTTGATTAATAGTTGTCAATGTTACTTTCCTTCTTTTAAAAAAAATAAATTGCTCTTGCTTTGTGTTGCATGTAGTCAACATTGACCTTGTGTGTATAGGTCCACACTTTTCAATCTCCTCAACTTGGTGTATGAGGTAGTGTTCTTATTCATTGAAAAATGTCATAGGTAGATACTTTTTTATTTCACTCATTAGATGAGGAATTTGTCTCCTCCAATACTTTATATATTCTTTATAGATTTCTTTAAATGAAAACCATCTACAAATGATGCAAGCAAATCATAGGTTTCAACAAAAAAGTATATAGTACTACATTACAAGTAAAACACATGCAGTCAAATATAATTTGAACAACGAATTGAAAAAATTAAACTTTGCATATAAATCGCCACTTACCTCATGTATTTTCCAGGATCATATATAACTTGTTTGACATTTTTGTCAAATTTGTCTGGGAGAGATAGAGGTAGAACATACTGTAAAAAATGAATCATTATTTATTCCCAAATTAGAAGAGAAAAAGCACTGACAATTTGTTTCACCAATATAGAAATATATACACCAAAATAATTACCTTAATCAAGGTATGTCAATCACGAGTTTTGACCCCACCTAATTCACCTTTCTTTGTTAGGATATTCTTTATGTTTGAAGAAAATCCAATGGGAAATTTAATTTTTTCAATAACCTCTTTTACATCCTTGCTTTGTTGCTCTGTCAATAACCATGGAAGGGTGCTTATATTTTGGTATCCATCGCTATTTGAATGAATCACACTTTGCATTGAATGATTGGCCTCCTTAATGTCATTATAAATATTGACATTTTTTTCTTTGTCACTCCTTCCACCTAATATTTTCCATAACATTTTTGTTACATTATTCTCGATGTGCATTGTATCAAACAAATGAACAATTTCTAGGTGCTCATAGTAGGGGAGCCTACTAAATTGTACAAGATAACTTTTCATTCCTCATGGAAGTGCCCCATTATTAATGCTTTCATGACGACCTTCAAGGTGAAGCATATAAATTAAAGATATTCTAACAATACTTGTCAATTAGTACAATGAACAAAATGCAATAAAAATATAAAATATTCCAAACATTTCATGTATGATACATAGACAATTTGATCCTTGCCTCGATGATTTCTATTATATTGCAACTACCATAGACGAGGTGTCGTTCTCCATGGTTTTAATCTAGTCTCTTCTTTCCCATTGAAAATATTTTTTCTGTACTTTGATACCTATGGTTCTTAGAGAGGAAGTTCCTATACTCATCAAAAACCTCCTTTCATAAACTTCTTGAATGTCAATATTTCATATTAGGACCACAACTTGGACATGCAAATTTACCCTTTGTTTGAAAACCTGCAAGAGATGGATTAAATTTTATATCAATTATTCGAAGTATGTTTAATGAAGGGATTATATAAAAAACGTGCATGATATGAACTTCATAAAATTAAACATTATTAAAGTGCAGTGTAATGTTATAACATACCACAAAAATGTGTTAGCCCAGGGGCATCACGAATTTTCCATACAAGCATTGCACGGAATTGAAATTCCCTTTGCACACCTACTGGTCTAGAGATGTCATACACAGTTATGCCCTTCCATAACTCTAGTAACTCATCAATAAGAGGCTCAATATATACATTCATATCTTTGACTTCGTACTTACCTAGTTGATTGAACATACAATACATAATTACTACATGTATGAGTAAATAAAAAAATATCAAACATAATTATAAGACATAATTGAACATATATGAGTGAACAAAAAATATAAGAAATGATTATGAAACAAATGAGACAAATAAGATGTTACCGTGTTAAAAAAAATTATTCTAAACAAATACCTGAAACAATCATTGCCAACATTATGTGCTCCCTCTTTATTGACATACATGGAGGAATGTTATTGTTGATGACAAAAATAGGCCACATCGAGTAAGTAGATTTGAGCTCTCCAAATGGAGTGACACTATCAGTTGCCAATGAAAGCCTAATATTACGAGGTCCAACTTTTAAATGTGTCCATATTTCCTTTATCTTCTTAAATGCAGATCCATCTGAAGGCATTCAAAGAACACCATCTTTACTTATGTTGTTTGCATGGTAATCCATAAACCATGTTATAATTTTTCACATGAATAATTGTCGCAAATGTGGAATTATGGGAATATAATGAAGAACCTTATGAGGAACCTTTTTTGTTACTTGATTGGTTCTATATCTACTAATTTGACATTTCAGACATTCTTCTTTCAACGCGTGTTCTCGATAATATAGAATATGATCATGAGGATATGCATGAATAACTTGATACTCCATTCCAATAGCTTTCATAATGGCATGTAAATCTTGGTATGTGCGACATAAAACATTTGACAGTGGTAACATAAAGTCACCTAACAATCTACAACATAAAAAAATAATATTGGTTAATGTAAAGAATATTAATCATACATGTTGCATCCAAATTTTAGAGATGATCAACTAATAATAAAAATAGAGGAAAAAATAAAACCTTTATCATCATGTACTAAATGTGACAAAATATATTACATGCCTTAGGAGTTGTGTGACACAAGTGTTTGACAAACCATTCATAACCTTTAAGCTCACCAGCAACAATATAGGAGAGAGAATAGTTGTTTTGGAGCCTTCATAAAGAGTTTTTGTTTCCTTCTCAAGTACATGTATATCAAAAACACCATCAAGTTGGTTGTCATCATTATTCATTCAGCATTATTAAATGTCTCATGGATCAATATATTTGTCCCATATTCTTCAATTCTGTTATTATCATCATCATCTTCTTCCATAGTATCATTAACTTGATATTCAATATTCGCTCCATGTTCTTGAATAGACACTTGTATAATCACATCTTCCTCCATGGACAGTTCCCTAGGGTGTCGTTCCTTTATAATTACAAACAATTAAGTAATATTAGTGTATATAAAAAATATTAAAATGATACAAATGTTTACAAATATAATATAGGAAAACAAAGACAACAAAGACAAAGACAAAGACATCTTAGGTGTGAGAGAGAAACAAAGACAACAAACCAATGATGAAGCTTGTATAATTTATCAAGATGTTTATATATGTTGAAAAAATATAGGAAAAATGTTACTTTTCTTGACATATTGTAAAAAGAGAGAAACTTTTTGAGATATATAGTCACAACCATAAAAAAGAACATATTCTTATTTCGCCTTCATCATTATGTCATATTCTTTCTTGATTTCACTTAGAGACCACAAGTGTTAAGTGGATGGAAACTTCCCTGGGCCCAACTTGGAGACCACGATTTAATCTATAAGGGGTTGAGAGTTGATGGATTAGGGGTTAACACATCAGTGGTCCAAGGGTTAGGGGTTAGGGTTTAAGATGGAGTAATTAGGGGTCATGGATAGGGGTAATTAATGGTTTAGGGGTTTATAAGGGGTCAAGGTCTAAGGGCTTAGGGGTTAATAGGTTATTGGTCACCCAAGGGTCAGGGGTATTTAGGAGTTAGTATTCTATATGGAGCATACAACTTAGTCAGTGAGAGAGAGAAATAAAGACAACAAATCAATGATGAATATTTTACAATTTATCAAGATGTTTATGAATATGTTGAAAAAATATAGGAAAAGTGTTACTTTTCTTGACATGTAGAAAGAGAGACACTTTGTGAGATATATAGTCAAAACCAACAAAAACAACATATTCTTATTTCTCCTTCATCATTATGTCATATTATTTCTTGTTTTCACTTAGAGACCACAAGTGTTAAGTGGATGGCAACTTCCCCTGACACAACTTGGAGACCATGTTTTAATTTATAAGGGGTTGAGAGTTGAGAGATTAGGGTTTAATTCATTAGTGGTCCAAGGGTTAGGGGTTAATGGTTTAGGGTTTAAGCTGGGGTAATTAGCGGTCATGGATAGGGGTACTTAATGGTTTAGGGATTAAGAAGGGGTCAAGGGATAAGGGCTTCGGGTTTAACATGTTATTGGTCACCCAAGGGTCAAGGGTACTCAGGAGTTGGTATTCTATATGGAGCAGGAAGCTTAGCCGGTGAGAGCGAGAAACACAGACAACAAATCAATGATGAATCTTGTGCAATTTATCAATATGTTTATGAATATGTTGAAAAACATATAGGAAAAATGTTACTTTTCTTGACATGTAGAAAGAGAGAAACTTTGTGAGATATATATTCACAACCAACAAAAACAACATATTCTTATTTCTCCTTCATCATTATGTTATATTATTTCTTTATTTCACTTGGAGACCACAAGTGTTAAGTGGATGGAAACTTCCCCAGACCCAACTTGTAGACCACGATTCAATTTATAAAGGGTTGAGAGCTGAGGTATTTGGGGTTAACACATTAGTGATGCAAGGGTTAGGGTTTAAGGGGTAATTAGGGGTCAAGGATAGGGGTACTTAATGGTTTAGGGGTTTATAAGGGGTCAGGTGCTAAGGGCTTAGGGATTAGCAAGTTATTAGCCATCCAAAGGTTAGGGGTACTTAGGAATTGGTATTCTATATGGAGCAATCAACTTATGTGAGAGCTAGAAACAAACACAACAAATCAATGATGAAGCTTCAACAATTTATTAAGATGCTTATGAATATGTTGAAAAAATATAGGAAAAATGTTACTTTTCTTAACATGTATAAAGAGAGACACTTTGTGAGATATATATATAAACCAACAAAAACAACCTATTCTTATTTCACCTTCATCATTATGTCATATTCTTGCTTGATTTCACTTGGTGACCACAACTTTTAAGTCAATGGAAACATTCCCACAACTTGGATACCATGCTTTATAAGGGGTTGAGAAATTATATATCCCTCTGATACCTAACCCTTAACCCACCCCTAACCTCTAAACCATTAACCCCTAACCATTTAATCCATATCCCCCTAATCCTTAACACCTTAACCTCATTCCCCCTAAGCCCTTAAACCCCTAATCCCTAAGCACTTAACCCCTAACCCCTAAACCCTTATTCATTATATAAAAACATATAATGAATAACTTACCAACGGAAAATATTCATTCCCTCCTTCAAGGTTTCCATACTCTCTACAATGTCTTTTAGTTGCTTTTAAATGCAAAGCTGGGAAACATTTTTTTGAGAATTCGCTGTTTTGGGGTTATAATTTCCAATTTATCGGTCGAGAAAAAAGTCAATATATTTTATCGGCTGAGAGTTGTAATATCTCTCCAATTTTTCTCGGTCGAGAGTTATAATTTCCAATTTTTAGGCCAAAAAAATCTCTCCCGGGAAATTAGTAAATTTCTCGGCCAAGAAATTTGGTCAACGAATACAACAAGTATTTCTGCAGTTTTCTGAAAGTTGTCACTTTATCAAGGTGGAAACCCTAAAAAATATGAGAATTAATTTTTAGAGTTTATACCAGTAGATTCATCATTGAATCTACTTTCTCATAGTATAAGAATTTTTTAATTTCATCAGGGATTTCTATTTTTATTATTTTTTTCTAAACTTTATCATTAGGAAATTTAGTGAGCTAAAACTGAGTCACAGTGAAAATTCAATATCATCACAATGACAACACCAAAAAAATGTGAAAACTCCCAAGGATGTTCCTTGCACTGTCCTCTTCAAAAGGGTAGTTTTAGTTTGTTTGATAAGAGTCACATTTGAAACAAAATGTGAGGACACCAACATGTGTCAATAAGGCACCATTTTTTAAACATATGCTATTTAGATAAATAATAAAAAATAGTTCTTAAGTCTGAAAATTCTCAATATATAGTCCACTGCCAATTATGATCTCTATAGATTATGAGAATACAGTTGGTTTCTGTAAAATGAATAACCATCTCTAAAAAAAATGAGGGCCACACAGGTCACTCATTATCCATACCTAAAATTTTAAAGTATATGTCATTGATGCCCCTCAAATTTGTCCCACTATATGTCCATAAATGTTTTTCAAAAAAATATGAATACGAATCTAATACAATTCTGTATAACTCATGTGTTTAATTCAAGGTGAAATTCCTAATGGAGATATGGGTTTGAATGGGTTGAAGTTGAAAAACATAAAATTTTGCAGTTTTTTTGTCAAAAAACAAGTAAAAAATGTTTCCCAATGATGGACATACTCTCTACAATGTATTTTAGTTGTTTTTTATTAAAAGTATCATTCTATTATATCCCCTGCATATTTTACAAGGGAAATAACATTTTCGATCACCCAAACCCTCCAATGCAAATCTCATGTCTCCTTGTCCTCCTAGAGGAAAGTTATGTGACATTTTGCCTTACCAAACTTTCAGTGATGATTATCTTCAAAAATCAACCTCGGTAGTTTAACCATTTGTAATGAAATTAACAAAATAAAAAGTATTTGTATTATGACCAAAAAAAAAATCCCCTATAACCTCTATTAATCGTCGCTCGTATAGCAACAACATTGAACGTCTCTAATATTTCAAACTTTTTTAATTATATATCACTTTTTCATCGGACTTCCGACGACTATTGACCAGAGAGACGTTGTATAATGGAAAAAAATATTTACTTTTTCAAACATCAGAATGGAGAATCATTGACCTGGTCAACCTTCATATATTTGATGATAAAGTCCCTTTCATCGGATAGTCGATGAACGTCGGGGAATTTAAAAAAAAAAACGCAAGTAAAATCCAACAATATGACCAATTTTATCGGTACTATCGGAGTACGACGTCAATTTGTATTCCCATATGTAGTAGTGTCAGAATATCCTCTAGATGTCTCAAGTGCTCCTCCCATGTCTTTCTATAAATCAAGAGGTCATCAAAGAATAGGAATAGAAACTTCCTCAACAATTTTTTAAAAATGTGATTCATGTAGGATTGGAAAGTAATTAGTGCGTTGGTTAACCCAAATGGCATGAAAAAAAACTCGTAATGCACATAATGGCATATGAAAGTAGTTTTTGGAATGTCCTTCTCTCTAAATCTAATCTGGTGGTACCCCGATCGAAGATCAATCTTCAAAAAATACATAATCCCATGTAACTCATCTAGTAGATCATCAATCCTGGGAATGAGTACTTACTTTTTGTTGTCTTCTTATTCAATGCCTTGTAATCAATGCACATCTACATTCTTACATCATTATTCTTCACCAATACTACATAAGAAGAGAATGGACTCGAACTTGGCCTAATATGCCCCATCTCTAGTAACTCTTTATTGGTCTTTTTGATCTCATCCTAGAATTTCTTAGGATGTCTGTAGGGAGTGGTGATCATTGGTTTGGCTCCCTCCTCCAACTCAATAGTGCACTTGAATCCCCTATCGAGTGGCTTCCTGGAGGTATCTTCCAAAATACTCGGTCATATTTACTCAACAATGTCTGGATGTCCACCTGATACCGATGGATTCTACCAGAAGGTTTCTCAGTAGTGACCAGACACTCTACTGCATAATCAACATCCCCGTGTCAGAATATCTCCTCCATCCATTTTTCCAAGACAATCCTGGGAGAATCATTTTACATGCCTCTCAATACCACCTTCCTTCAATATGCTTCTTTAAAATCCATCTCCATGGCCTGGTAGTCAACCGAATGTCTCATGATGGAAAGAAGCCATTGGACCCCCAATATGACATTAGTGTCCTGCAAATCAACTACATAAAATTCATCTGTCACTGTGTAGTTTCCCATTGTCAATAATAGTTGTGAGACATTTTGTGTGTAGGGAATAACATGCCCCCCGGCTACTGCCACATCAAATCCCTCAAAATACATATTAGGAATCCCCCTCTTGGCCACCAAGGCTGAGTCAATAAAAATATGGGTTGCCCCACCATCAATCAATATGGTGACTCTTTGACCCTGTACAACATCCATGATCCTGAAGGTGTGAAATATGGGGACACTCAATAGAGTGGCAACAAATCCACTCTTGAATTCCTCCTGTGGCTTCTCCTCGGTTTATTTGTCATGCTCACAATCATGTGCATTCTCTACTTCCTTCTCCTCTTTATTGTCTGAAAGCACTTCTATGTAATGAGATTTTTCTTTACCCATATACCTGTGCCCCAGTTCCCATGGGTCCTTGCAATTGAAGAAAAACTATTTTCTCCTCAACTCATTATGAGTTGCCTCATCCATATTCTCCTTACCCATTCCTTCTTTTTTAAAGGGATTCTTTTCTTTGTTCAATTAGGGAACAGATGGTTTGGATAAAGTTATTGACTTTGTGATTGCATCCTCCATGTCCCATGTTTGGACAATAGCATCTTGTAACATCTTTGATTTGAAGGCCTTCACCCAACCAAGTACTAGCTCGAATAAACCCTCTATGAACAACATCACCAGTATCTGCTCGGATATATCAATCACTGTGACTGTGATCCTATAAAACACAATGATGTAAGCATCTTGTGTCCTAGCCTATTTGAGTTGTGCCAGCTCTTTGAAATGTAGCTTCAGATATTTCCTGTCAAACATATCCATCAATCTTTGTGTGAAGTCCAAATAAGAGGTAATGGTAGCATGTCCTAGAGTGACCAATCCATGGTACCACCACTTTTAGGCCTTCCTTTCCAAATGCAAGGTAGAAAATTTAATTTCCTTTGCCTTTGTCATGGTGTTAAGCTGGAAATAGGTAGCCAAATTTTGAACCCAATCTTCCTCATAAGATCAACATTTTTTTAACCCCTTTTGAACTCCCTTGGCCTATTCCTATATTTGATATTGTTGTAGTCATGTAGGGACATGGCAGCCTGAAAATACTTTCCCATAGCCTAGTACTCCCTCCAATAGTCATCAAAGGTCTCACCCTGACCTTGTTGTCTTGGATTCCCTACTTGTTGATTCCTAGTGAAATGAGGTAAGAGCGGTATGGGAATGATTCTTACTGTAGTTATGGTACCAACTTGTGCAGGAACATGGTTGTTGTTTCCCTCTGCATGGTTTCCATTATTCCCGTTGGGACCCCCTACACTAGTGCTTCCCCCATGGTGTCCATTATTTCCTCCATTTCCATTATTACCACCATGGTTCTGGTTTTCCTAGTTGGTAGAAATCAAATATGCCAATAGTTGTGCTAATTATTGATGCCCATTTTGTATGCCCTCTAAAATTTTCAAGGCCATGTCTTCATTCTAATCCCCCATAACTAATTCTTGTTCTTCCTTAGATTGGTTTTCTTCTACTATCTCTTCCTGGCTAAGAATATTTTATGCCCCCTATTGCCTCCTACTTTTTTAGGTGATATACCCTTCTTTGTCTCCTTAATTCATGAAATTTTAAATTCCCTCGGGCTGGCAGGACTAAGGCTCTGATACCATTGTAATGTTCTGGCTTTTTTTTTTTGCTTTTTCTTAGTATATCGGTGTAGACAAATTATCAATCTATTTGTATCCAATAAGATTCCCACAATGCATATAAAAATAATTATAATGTTGTTGTGAAAATTAATTAAGGATACCAATATGAAACTCCCAAATATGTATTTGCATTAAATAAGTATAACATAAAATGCATGGGAAGGATCCCAGCAATCAATATAATTAACTAGATAATGGAACATGATTTAATGTTTGAATATTGTGGCTTCAATGCTGGTACACAAGTCATGTAGGTGTTATTGTGATGCATCGACCCAAATATCAATGTTGTATCTGAATGGGGACTATACAGCTTATATAAATATTAGTTCATAGCTTTGTGAGCCCGTTGTAGGTGAAAACTCCTTATTTTCTCCCTCCTAGCAGACATAATATGTACCTAGTAGCAAATAGATAAACCCACATCCAGGGAAAACACCCCACAGTGAATACTCACCTCCCAAAGAAGTAAATTGACCCCCTTTCTATAAGTACCAATCCCTTACTAAGTTGATTCGGCCTCCAATAGAAGTCTCCAACCCCTGGGTAGATAGTTTGACCTTCCTTTCTAACAAAAGTCTCCCCCCCTAGCACACAATCTGCCTCCTCTTTTCTAGTGTGGCCCACTAAGGAAAACTCACCCTCCCACACTTTAAATTCATCCCATAATGAGAGTTAATCAGTTTCCCCTGAAGAGACTCAGCCCAAAGTAAATAACTCAACCAACATATATAAAATCACCCACAATAAATAAACCCAGTTGCCTCAATTGAATAGATCAAACTCTGGTCACAATGCAAGCTTCCAAATGATGGAAAACTCAACCCAACTGAAGCACAATGAAGAGTGTGATCTCTTCTCTGAAAAAACTAGCTAGGGTGGATATGTTACACCACTTAAACTAATCTTTGCAATTTCTTCTAGGGTTTTTGTCCCAAGAGTTCGAAAGCCACAATGAGCTCTCTCACTTGAAAATTAGAAAATGTCAAGACAAGAATGAGAAAGGGCACCCCTCTTTTTCACTTTTATTCTTTAGTTTACTCTTTTGCGGCCCTTTTCACCCTTTAATAAGTTTAAGTGGATTTTCATATTCTCAATAGTCACTTAGGCACCTTTTTTCCCTTTTTACTCAATGTCACCTTTAAATTTAATTAATTCCCACTCTAATGACATTAAATAAATAATTAATTCACTTTTTCCCACTGTCTATAGCCTACGGGAATTACTTAGGCTATTTCATCACTCTCCTAGAAGACTCATTTGGAAAGGAACATTACTTACCACATGCAAACACTAACTAAACCAACAACATAGAAAAATATCACATCAATATATTTAATCATTCATCTTGTTTACCCGCTTTGCCTTCAATAAGTCACTCACCCAAGTGCAAATTGTTTAGTTGTGAGTTATAATTAGAGAAGAAGGGTTGCTTGGGAACTTCAACTTTAGGGATCTGTAATTTATGTAATTTATATGGAGCAATTTCAGGTTTCCAAATTTTTATCATTACTGCTCTTTCATTTTAGAATGAAGAGATTTTAGAATTATTTCTCTTTAATTTTAGACTTAAGAGGTTATCTATTTAAAATGGTGTTCATTTTGTTTAAAATAACTATTTAATACACCCAATAGTTAACTAATGTATATATCATCATAATATCAATGTCTTCTTTTAAACCTACTATGTATATGGGCATTATCTGTTCTTAACCTTTGAAGTTGATGACCATATTTTTTTTCTACAAGGGCCTTGTAGGCCAAAAACTTGTCAAACACTTCGCTCTTAAGTTTTAAGAAGTAAACCCAAGTGCGTCTGGAAAATTCATCAATGAAATTTAAGAAATACTTGCACCTAGAACAATAAGGATAAGAAAGTGGACCACACAAGTCACTGTAAACAAGTTGTATAAGGGGTCAAGGCTTGCCAAGAGGAACATTTGTTAAAAAATTCCCGATGATGTTTTTCAAGAACACAACTGGCACAAACACCATCTCTGCAAGAAACAAGAGGAAGACCAGTCACCATTTGTTGATTACACAATTGTTGCAATGAGTGATAGTTTAAATGACCAAACCGCTCATGCTAAAGTTTTCTCAAGTCATCACTATGAGAAAAATAAGACATTGATCTCACATTGGCTCGGGTTGTGGATGTTTCTCGTAGGGGTTTTACCACGTCAAAAAAACAGTGTGTTTATCTTTGATCTGGTTGTGTGAATGGTTATTGAAGGTGTTCATCCTCTGTTGGAATAGTTGTCTTTTCGAACATATATATAATACACACATGTGCATATTATATATTTTTGAACCCTCTTCAATTTATGAATTTCATACGTGAAAGTTACGACCATGGAAAGATACAAGTTTAGAGG
>SNQJ01S0021001.1:68928-97885 GCA_010110895.2 Picea sitchensis | reverse complement strand
TCATCTTGTACTTGAACATTTAAGTGGGGTAAAAGGAGGTTTCCCCCTCGAAGAGGCTTATTATCTAAAATTATCTCTTTTTCAAGGCGTTGAGTAATTTTTCTGAGGTTTTTCTATGCTATATTGATATTTGGTTCTTAACACACAACATGTGAAAATTCTTTTAGCAACAAATATTAAATCCACCATCTTTGAATTATTATACAACAATAAATAAGAGTGAAGAAATTCAACAAGAAATTCACTGTGATTTGTTTTGAATTAATATACAACATTGAATAAGTGAAGTAATTGGTCAAGTAATTGAAACATTTAAAATCATTTGTGGTACACCCTACACCAACAATAAAATCAAGAATAGTGAATAGGAAACAAATAAAGTGTTATTGTTTTTATTATATATAAGATTTACATGTGAGTTTTCTCTACCTATCAGGTCTCTCTATAAATACAAGGTCCCCCACTCCCAAAAAGAGGGAGGGTCCTGAATATTTCCAAGAAAAAACATGAACATGTGTGCACAAGGTGATATGAGAGATGATATATTTAGTGGAAGACACCTTGAGCTAGAGTTGTCAAAGACGCAACAAAGGAATCTTCTACACTCGATTGAGAAGGCTTATACCTTTGGGAGCTTCCCTATAGAAATAATCCATGTGGCATGGCCTAATATTACATGATTCCCATCTCCCCTAGAAACTTGCTCAACCTCTCAATGGCTCCACCATTGTGAAATTATCAGGAGAAAAATGTAAAATATTTATATGAATTGATAAGGTCAGACTTTGATGGGGTAGCATAAGGGGATCGACTTTTCAACTTGGGTTATAGAAAAATGGTAAACATTGAGTACACTTTAGACTCTAAGGTATTCTTTAATAGAATTCCCTTACTATTAGGGAAAGTTCCTTTCAAAACATTTTTTTTTCAAGGTGATGGATGCCCATTTTCCAACTCCATTCCTTGTGTCATGTAAAAGAGCTACCTTTTATCATGTCACCCCACTTACCTAATGAATTTTGGTTTGAATAAATATTTAACTATGACATTCTTATTGACTCAATATTGTAATGTACCCCAGCCCAGTTGAGGCCCATTACAAGCTTGGAATTACTCATAAAATGAAAAAAAATCTTACAAATAATTCTTGTAGCTTACAAGCTACATGAATACACATAGATTTTGCCACTCTTCCATCACTAATTTTAAATGAAACAACAACATGTTGAAAATACCCATGAAGGCAACTAATTAAATTCACACAACAATATATAAAACCATTCTCATACACAAAGATTATAAACAACAGCAGTTAAACTCATAAGAGTAACACAAAAAATAGACAAAAAAACTTATCTTTGAAAACAATTGTGCAACCAGCTACTTGGGACAGACATTCCACCCAACCATATACTTTATGTTCTATATCTCAACAGCAAGTCACCCATGATTTTGGGATAGTAATCCACAAAAGAGGGTGCCTCACTCTGTCCACTCACATCCCAGCTCAATCCCACTACCCACTGGCTTTTCCTACGGCTATGTCGATTTCCACCAGTTCTCTTCCACACACCTGCCCAACCCAAAAAATGTACCCCTTCACTACTCTCATTCCATTAGGTTGTATCATTCCCAATGTGCCCCTTTCACTACACTTAGTCCATCAGTGTGTAACGTTTTAGTAGGGTCTCTGGTGCAGGTGACTGGGAATCTCATGACTAGGATCTTTGAGGAAATCGTTTCTAGGAAATTGACAAGGGAAAATTACAGTAGCGGCTTATTGTTGCAGTGAAACTCACCTAGGAATCCTCTCCTCAAGCTAGACAACCTGGTTCTTCATTATTCATCTCCAAAATTCTCCAAAAACACTCCATAATGCTTCTAGAATTGACCCTCCTTACTACTGCAGCTCCAATTCCCTTGTTTCCTATTGTCTGCTTGTTGTTCCTACTCAAAAAATGTGACTCTCCAAATACTCCTTTTCTCCATATGAATTTCCTCTCTTTTCCTTGATTTCTTGAATTACACTCATTCCCCAAACTAATTTTTGTCAGCCCCATGTTCCCAATAACTATGGTATGTGACCTTTTACACCCACCCTCTCATAGGTATTCAATGATTGGGTTCTTCCACACTCAAGAGAAAGTCGGAAAGTTCACTCAAAACATTAAAAATAAGAGAAAGGATTTTGGGAAATAAACTCATGAATAAAAAAAACCCTTTTTCATACCCCTCCTCTCTTGTGAAAAATTCAACTCCCATCTTTGTTCATATCCCCTAGTAGTTGGCATCACACTTTATTTATTGAATATTAAGAAATACAAATTTGCATATACATCACTTAGCCACAACCACACATTATATCTACAATATGCATTAGTTAAATTGGGGATTATAGTGGGGATGTTACAATCCCCCTCCCCTTTAATTGTCCATCGTCCGCGGTGCACGACGCCATTTCCAATTACATATATAGATTTACATCATAATATTTAGAAAGAAAACATAATTATGTAATTTTTACCTTCCAACAACAGTCCCAACAAAAATCTTGTGTTCCCCTCAACCCGCTTACCCCAGGAATGTGCCCCCTTCACTTCTGTCACTCCATCCAACTGCACCATTCACTTATCAAGGTTGTCATCATAGGTGACCAAGAACTCTAATATGGGTTCCAAAACTCTATCTTCCCAAAATGGAGTCTTGCATTCAGTTTCCTTCAAAATCGGCAAAAAATTGTGGGTATTCCTCCCGCATAGTTTCTTCATGATACCATGTTGCATATTCAGGACCATAACAGGTCCATTGAACCTTTACCATCCCTATATCTTTGTTCTTGAGCACTTTGACTTTTCAGTCTAGAATATGCACTAGATACATGTGGCAGTCTCCTTCGTGTTCCACCTAGATCACAGACCAATCAATTATGTGGTTAGGGTCATACACATATTTCTTTAATAATGACACATCAAACACATTATGCACTCTCATGGATGTAGGAAATGATAGCATGTATGAAAATGGTCCTATCTTCTCTAATATTTCAAAAGGTCCACAATATCTGTCTACCAACTTTGGGAAGCAACCCAAACTTAGCGAAATTCTCTTCACTTTCACTTTTAAAAATGTGTGCTTGCCTACTTTAAAATCCCTAGAAGTTTTATTCCAGTATGAAAATCTCTTATGCCTATCCTAGGAAACATTTAAATTCTACCTGATATTCACCATATTCGCTTCTATTTCCTTCAATAAATTTGTCCCAATGACAACTTTTTCTACTAGGTTATCCCCGCTCACTGGTGTGTTACACTCCCTACCATACAATGCTTCAACCAAGCTCATTTTCAATGAGGCTTGATACACATTATTGTAGGAAAATTCAACTAAGTGGATATAATATTCCCACTTGGATGGTTGGTCCATCACATATTTTTTGAGCATGTCTTCAATTATCCTGTTGGTCCTATCTGTTTTCTCATCATATTTTGGGTGATACATTGTACTGAGATTTAGATTTGTCCCAAAATCCTTGAACAAACCCTTCCAAAAATTAGAAGTAAAATTTGGGTCATTGTCTGAAACTATTGCCTCAGGCTTTCCATGTATCTTGGAAACTTCCTTCATGTAGATATATGCAATGTTTTCTACCTTGTTTATAGTTTTCACGGGAATAAAATGTACAAATTTAGTCAATTTTTCCACCACCAACATGATCAAATCATGTTGCTTCATTGTTCTGGGAAGCTTGGTAATAAAATACATAGTAACAAATTCCCAATTCCATTATGGAATGGGAAATGGTTGTAAAATCCCAATTGAATGCATGTGCTTTGGTTTCACCTCTTAGCACTCTAGACACCTAGCTATATAATTAGACACTTATTTCTTCATTCTGGACCACAATTATTGGCTCCCTATAGTTGTAATGGTTTTCTAATAATCCAGGTGTCCAACATATGGAAAATTGTGCATTTCTCTAAAAATTGCATTTTTCATCTCACTGGAGTTTGACACATATACCTTGCCTCAGTATAGGAGAACTCCATCTTCCCATAGCTTGAATATTTAAATTTCTGCTGTGAAATGCCTTATTGTAATGCTTCTTTTATCTGAAGGTAATGTTGATGTGCATTTGTTGCTTCAATAATTCTATCTTTTAAATCTTTTTTGTACATGCTAATGGTCGCCACATGCATCTCATGTGCCCTTTCATTGAGTGCATCAACTACTTGATTTTCTTTGGCTTTGATGTGTTTAATTCTGAAGTCATATTCACTCATAAATTCAAGCCATCTAGCTTGTCTGGAATTTAATGTTGGTTGTCCAAACAAATGTTTCAGACCACAATGATCTAACCTTAGCTCAAATATTCTCCCCATGAGATATTTTCTCTACATATTTAGCACATGAATAATGGTTGCTAACTCCAGGTTATCGGTAGCATAATTTTTTTCATGCTCTCTCAATTTCCTAGACTGGTAGCATACCACATGATATTTTTTATTGAGGACCCCATCAATCCCCTCTTTACATGCATCCATACACACAACAAAGTCTTCATACAGGTATTTAATCTTCAATATTGGCATTGGTCAATATTTCCTTCGATTGCTCAAATTTTTCTTCACATTCAAGAGTCCATGAAATTTTTTCACTCCCTTATTCTACAAAGAAGTGATGTAATGCAGGAGCATCGCTCCACCTCAGCACATGCCAACTATTCAACACGCATGGTGCACATTCAAGGAAGGAGAGGCACCTTCCTTTCATTTTGCCTCGAGAATCTGAGATGTGATCCAAGCATTAAATGAAGACAAGATGGAAGATCCAAATCGTGCTTTTGCACAAGTTGGAGATAAGGTTGCCATTAATAGGTTGACGACGAAATAGATCTGTATTTGATTTGGAGCAAAATTGCTATCATTGTGATTTGGCCTTTTGATAAGCATTAGGGGTGGTGATTTGACACCATTAGTTCGCTTGCGAGGGAAGATCATTAGAGCCCCTCTTGTATAAATCCTTGTATTGTAAGCAAAGTAGAGGTTAGGTGCTAGGGGGTAGAACGATAGAGTGTCATGGGACCTCAAAGAGCCAAGACTTGATTGTAGCTCAGACTCCACCATTGTAAATCAACATTCCACCATTAATAGAAAACGACAGTTTTTCCTGTTTTATCTTTCTATTCAATGGATGTTGTGTTATGAATGTCAATTGCATGCTTGTGAATTGTAGATGGATGTTAGGAATCATCTGCAGGGATAGAGATACAATTTTATATCCGAGAGTGTATTAATTTAAGTCTGGTTCTCTAGGATAAGTGTAAGGAGTGCACGAAAGAGTTGGGAAACTCTGTAAGCCAAGGCAAGGAGTATGTATCTGAACTCAGTGGACTCAGAGGAGAAGCTGCCAGGAGGGAACACCAGATAAATTTACAGACTCAGGGAGAAATTTCAGGGCAGTTAGGTTCCTTGAAAAGAAAGACTGTGAAGGAGGAGACAGAGTCCAGAGTTACTGAAAAATATGAAACACTCTGCTAGAAGGGCATCAATCTTGTGTAAGTATACACAAAAGAAACACTACTAAAGGTGTTGGAGGATCCCAGAATTGCTGAACATTTTGGTGAAGGAAGGTTTTGCAAGAACTACATCGACAAAGGAAAAAAGATGCCTTAAACCTTTCCACAAGACCAAGAGAGAAGTCGTCGACAAGCCAAGGTGAGCACAAAGAGTGCGCCTAGAAATTGTAAGTTCATCTTACAAAGTTCAAGAAAAAGAGTGGAAAACTTCTAGGAGGGGAAAAAGAAGTTCACAAAGGGACATGAACTTGGAAGGGTCTCAAGCCGAGAAAATTCGTAGGAGAGTTGCACAGATTTCTGCAAGGAGTGGAGAAAGGCGCTTCAAGAATAGACTAAGTCTTGGAGAGGAGAAATAGTTCTACGCATGCAAGGGGGTCCTAGACTTGTCGAAGTCCCAAAGACAGAGGAGTCACTCATCGTAGAGTGGAAGACGGGTGGCAGAATATTGAGAAGTTCAGGAGTAGGAGATTCGAAGGATTTGCGGGAGGCAAACAAGAATCTTCACGAGGTCTCAAAGAGCGAAGTAAATCCAGGTCATTAGATCGGGAAGGCACATGGTAGGGAGTCACGTATCTCGAAGTAGGCACTTCGGAGGAGAGTCGAGAGGAAGTCTTGAGGAGTAGAGATCCTAAGAAATCCTAGTCATCCGTTGAGGAGGACACATGGAGTCGATATCGACATTTCACTGTCGAAAGTTGGGGGAAAGAAGAGTCGTGAGAAGCGAGGACTCATGAGATCCGAACTCATGAGTTGATCACATTCATGGATCAAAGGAGGAACGTGTACCATAGATTAGGTCCTGAAACATTCGTCAATTCGGAGATCGGGAAAAGGAGGGAACAACTAGCGAAAGTCCCGAAGGACGAGATCACAAAGAGAGTTGGCACATGGTCTTAGCCCATGGTCATATCAACGGGAGAGTCTAGTACAGGGATTTGGCATCCATTGGTGTAAAATTTAAAAGTACAAGGAGGGGGTCCGCAGGTGCCACATTGCAAGTGTCGAGGAAGTGAAGACAAGGGGACCTATGTCAAGTTAAAGGATGATTCCATCAGGAGCCCGATGAGTCATTTGACTCAAAGACTTGAATGATCCTAGAACAAGAGGTCGCGGCGGCCACAGGAGGCAGATAGATCATCATTAGAGTGGTATCAGAGAAAGTTTTTGTCTATAGATTTCAGGCGAAGGAAAAGTTGAAGATACTTTCATTTGCAGAGTGAGCAACAAACTTGCCAAGAGGGTAAGTATATGGTAAAGATGGCCACTGACAGTCATAAGCATGGTCGAGGAGGAGTCCACTCACAGAAGAGAAGGGTGGAGATGGACAAGGAACTGAGTGAAATCCGAGCACAGATGGATAATATTACATTCAAGATGCAGCAGGAGTCAAAGGTATGCTGGAGGTATGAATGGCCTTTGAAAAGAACAGATAGTTGGCATGTTCAGTTGTTGTTGGCCAGAAGGCAACAACAGATGTTACGAAGGTGGCTGAGGCATGCTGAAGACCTCACTCCTAAGGGAAAGAGATCTGGAAAGAGTCTCATAGATTTTCAGGAGGGAAATGAGAAGGAATCGATGGATCTCATAGATTACTAGGTGGGAAGAGGAGACATCCCAGATTGCCAGGTGGGAAAGGGAGGAGAGACGAGCTTGATTGAGGGCTCATTGGAAAATGAAGAGGAGGCAGCAGAAAAACCTCACTCAGATGCAGATTCACACAAAATTGTGAGTCGTTTGAATGAAGATGATGAGAAGTTAAAAACTTTCGTCACCTAGGAGGGAGATTAGAGGGACGTTCTGATCATTAGGGGAATCGATATATTCCTACCAAGCAATAGAGAAGGGGTTCCCATGGAGGTTGTAGATGTGACGGGAGGATAGGAAGCTGAGACTATCATGGAGGAGAAGGAATAGATACTGAAGTATGTCCCAACAGAAGGAGAATGCCTAGTTGAGTTACTTACTCAGTGGGAAATGGAGTTGAAGGCACTGGAGGATTGGTTGGGAAATCTAGAACCAAAAAGTGGCTTCCATTAGATAGGCATGCCAGAGGAGACACACCAACACAAATTACAGCTGGAGGAAGCTAGAATGGGACCAACCGAAGAGCTGACAAGGGTCAATCTGTCAGGGGAAGAAGCTAAGCAGTAGTTCAGTTGTGAGAAGTCTGTAGGAGTGGAGACTACAGTAGAGTGGAAAGATAAGGCCAAAAAATAAGAAGATTTCTTGGGAAGTCAGTATTATTTTCCCATTGACAAGGGAGAAATGCAACATGTTAGTCTGCAAAAGAAGAGCCAATCGATGGAACAGTTGGATGACGTGATCGAGGAGATAAGGAAGTTGAGGTTAGATTCGACAGAGGAAGCAGTCAGCAAGAGGAAGCTGGACGAAGTAAAACCTACACGAGAAGCGTGGATGAAGCAGGGTTAGAAGCAGCGGAGAGAGGGAGCCGAGAGACATCTCCAGGATAAATTTTGGGATCCAGGTGGATTTCAGCCATGTTGGAGAGCTCATGAGCAGGATTTCATGAATTTTTCTGCTGTGGAGTATGATGTAGGAGCATCACTCCACCTCAGCATGTGTCAGCTATTCAACACGCATGGTGTGCATTCAAGGAAGGAAAAGCATTGCCCTTTATTTTTGCCTCGAGAATATGAGATGTGATCTAGGAATTAAATGAAGATAAGATGGAAGATCCAAATCGTGCTTTCGCACAAGCTAGAGATAAGGTTTCCATTAATAAGCTAATGGTGAAATAGATCTGCATCCGATTTGGAGTAGAATTTCTATCATTGTAATTTGGCCTTTCGATAAGCATTAGGGGTGGTGATTTGACACCATTAGTTAGCTTGTGAGGGAAGCTCATTAGAGCCCCTCTTTTATAAATCCTTGTATTTTAAGCAAAGTAGAGGTTAGGTTCTATGGGGTAGAAGGATAGAGTTTCAGAGGAACTCAGAGAGCCGAGACTCGATTGCAGCTCGAACTCCACCATTGTAAATCAGCATTCCACCATTAATAGAAAATGACAGTTTTTCTTGTTTTATCTTTCTGTTCAATGGATGTTGTGTTACGAATGTCATTTTCATGATTTTTAATTGTAGATGGATGTTAGGAATCGTTTAGGATAGAGATACCATTTTCTATCCGAGAGTGTGTTAAGTTAAGTCTGGTTCTCTAGGCTAAGTGCAAGGAGTGCGAGACAGAGTTGGGAAACTCTATAATCCAATGCAAGGAGTGCATATCTGAACTCAGTAGAGTCAGAGGAGAAGCCTCTAGGAGGGAATGACAGATTAATTTACAGACTCAGGGAGAAATTTCAAGGCGGTTAAGTTCCTTGAAAACAAATACTGTGAAGGAGGAAACACAGTCCAAAGTTACTGAACACTCTGAAACACTCTGACAGGAGGGCATCGAGCTTGTGTAAGTATACACAGAAGAAACACTATTGAAGGTGTTGGAGGATCCCAGAATTGCTAAACATTCTGGTGAAGGAAGGTTTTGCAAGAAGTGCATCGACAAAGGAAAGGAGATGCCTTAAACCTTTCCACAAGGCCGAGAGAGAATTAGTGGACAAGTTGAGGTGAGAGAAAGAAGTGTGCCTAGAAACTATAAGTTCATATTATAAATCTCAGGAGGAAGAGCGGAAAATTGTCAGGAGGGCACGAAGAAGTTCACAAAGGGACGTGAACTTGGAAGGGTCTCAAGCCAAGAAAAGTCACAGGAGAGTTGCACAAATTTCTACAAGGAGTGCATAAAGGCACTTCACGAACAACCTAAGTCTCGGAGAGGAGAAATCATGCTACACATGCGAGGGGGTCATGGACTTGTTGAAGTCCTGAAGACGAATGAGTCACTCGTCGTCAAGTGGAAGACAGGTGGAAGAATATTGAGAAGTTTGGGAGTAGGAGCTTCGGAGGATTTGTGGGAGGAAAACAAGAATCTTCGTGAGGTCATGAAGAGTGAAGAGTGACATAAATCTAGGCCATTATATCTGGAAGGGATGTGGTAGGGAGTCACGTATCTCAAAGCAGGAACTTCGGAGGAGAGTCGAGAGGAAGTCCATAGGAGCATATATTCGAAGAAATCCTAGTCGTCTGTTGATGAGGACATGTGGAGTCGAGATCGACATTTCACTGATCGGAATTTGGGGGAAAGTAGAGTCATGAGAAGCGAGGACTCGCGAGGTCCTAACTCATGAGTTGATCACATTCGTGGATCAAAGGAGGAACGTGGACCGTATATCGGATCCTGAAACATTCGTCGATTCAGAGATCGGGAAAAGGAGGAAAAAACTAGCGAAAGTCCCGAAGGACAAGATCGTGAAGAGATTTGGAAATTGTTCTTAGCCCGTGGTCATATCGACAAGAGAGTTTAGCACAGGGATCTGGCGTTCGTTGGCATAAAAGTTAAAATTGCAAGGAGGGGGTCCGTAGGTGCCATATCCCAGGTGCCGAGGAAGTGAAGATAAGGGGACTTGTGTCAAGTTAAAGGACAGTTCCATTAGGAGCCTGACGAGTCATTCGACTCGAAGACTTGAATGATCCTAGATGCGATGGCTGAAGGAGGCAGGTAGGTCGTCATCATGATGGGGCTTGCAATTTTTAAAAATCCCTTTATGAATTTTCAGTAATAACTTGCAATACCCATGAAAGATATTACCTATGTCACATTTCTTGTTTTTTTCCATCCTCTAATGGCCTCTATCTTCTTAGTGTTGAAAACCCCTTACTCTGACCCTAGGTATCTTCTTATCTA
The DNA here is from genome assembly GCA_010110895.2 of Picea sitchensis. Classification (NCBI taxonomy): domain Eukaryota; kingdom Viridiplantae; phylum Streptophyta; class Pinopsida; order Pinales; family Pinaceae; genus Picea; species Picea sitchensis. The sequence continues at coordinate 87,555 of SNQJ01S0021001.1, read as the reverse complement.
GTGATTTGCTTACTGTAAATCAAACTAGAAGCTCACAAAACAACATACACTTGTTGGAATATTGAACTCAAATAAAGATAGTGGAAGCAATACTAGAAACCAAAACCTCAACCACAATACACAAATATATTATGTCCATCAACTAAGCTTATCATTCAAATAACTTCAAATCTTAAAAGGGCTCTCATACCTAGGAAAATGGCCCACATAGAAATACGAAAAACTATGAATAGTACCTACAAACCATAGCAATTTTGATCTGTTGTACAATCATGAATTTTCATATTTCTTGAGATGTGTGTCTTTCCTTAAGAAAACCCGTGTATACAATCATGTCTCCACTAAAACCTACATACACACAATCAAAGACTACATGGATCTCTATATAGCACGACCTTATTGTTGTGGCTCCAATCTACTGAAACCCACTTGTGACTACCCCTATTCTATCTTCTCCCTAACCTTATCTCTATATGGAAGTCCTTCTCTACCTATCCAAGATATCCTTTGAGTCACATTTATTCGTGATCCAACTCTCTCTATATCAAAATAGTATCAAGTGTCTTCTCCTTCACCCTAGTCTTGATTTTATAATCTTGAGTTATGACCTAACCCTAATCTCCAAAGTGATTGACAATTGAGATTACTTCTCACCTCACTAATCTCCAAAGTGATATCAATGGCTATTATTTAATTCACTGATGCTAATTAAATCTTTTCTTTAAATAAAACTCAACTCACTAATAAAAGAACTTTACTTTAATAATTCCTTAAATTAAAGTAAAGGCTCAAGGTAGAAGTCTCTGGATAACTTTCACATGTCTAGACACTTAGAATTGTGAAAAAATACATGTTTGATGCTACAAACATTAACACTCCCTCTTGGAGAGGAAGGTACTTCTTGAAGAGCCACCTCGAACTGGTTCTCCCTCCGACCCTGGCACAATGTTGCAAACATTATCCTACTCATTGGCATCCCTCCGACCATGTTGGTTAGTTTCTCCCCGAATACTGGAAGTCTCGGAATAGATGATGTTACATATCAATGCCACGAAGTTTGGAAACTTCGTCGAAGGCCTACTCTCCCTCAATGTGCTCTAGAGCATCCATCAATTTCATCTCTTACCAACTCGATCTCCTAAAAGAACTAGAAGGGGATAACTCCCTCTTCCTATCTAAAGGTTGAATCCCCACATTGGAAGTCCTTAAACTCTACTCTTCCTTCGGCTTCTCACCCTTCAAAGCCTCTCACTCCTCGTCCTCTGTCACTGACATTGATCCATTATCCAAGGTCCCCTTGGATCCTCCTATAGACTTTCCCTGCAACCTGTTTAACCTACCCTCTATGACATCAATTCTCACTATTGTGTCAAGGATAGCTCCCTTTGAACATATGAGTACTTTCCCTCTCTAAAAAGTAATGGAAAAACCATTGTCCTCCAAAAATTAAACTGAGAGAAAGTTCTTCTTCATTTTTGGTACATAAAGCACATTCTTGGCCTCTAACAAACCTCTTGAATCAATATGGAACATGATAGTTCCATTTCCCTTCACTGCATATTTGGCATCATCACCATGCTCCACATGGGTCCTTGAGTCCTCCATAAGATTGTTGAATAGCTCCCATGCTTTTTTCATATGATGAGATGTTCCACTATCCAAGTACCAAACACTCCTTGAGTTGGTTCTAGTAGAGAGGCAAAAGAATATTGAGAATTCCTTCTCAAACTTTTTTGTAAACTCATCTAGTTGCATCTCTGTTGATGGTTTTTTTTAATCTTCCCTTGCCCCTTCTTCTATAGACATTGTGATGCATAGTGCCCATACTTGTGGCACAAGAAGAAAATGATTTTACTCAAGTATTTCTTCCTCAGCTATGAGTTTGAATCCTCATTATTACCCTTGGAACCCCTTCCTTTTCCATTTCTTGTCTTATTTACAAGGGCCAAGTTCTCCTCCTCTTCATCTCCCTACTTTCCTTTTTTAGAATCCTCTCAAGTCTCTTATTGAATGAAATCATCCCAAAGCCTTTGCCAATCTGGGAGATTTTCCTGAGTGAAACTCCCTTGACAAATGGTTCCCAAGACTTAGAAAAAGCATTCAATGCCACATTCATGAGATCTACGTCATCCAATTTCTCCCCTATGTGTGCAAGTTGATAACGTACTTGAGTGATCCTCATGAAATAGTCGGTAACATTGTCAGATCTACACATATGCACAGATCTCAGTCTATTTGTTAAGACCATCTTCCTATTCTTGATAGATCCGTTATCAACTGATATGGATCTAATATCTGACTTCCTCTCAAAGTGATTGCTATGATACCATGTTGAAAACCCCTTACTCTAACCCTAGGTATCTTGTTATATAGTGATTTCCTTTTTGTAAATCAAATCAACAGTTCATGAAACAACATACACTTGCTAGAATATTCAGCTCAAATAAGATAGTGGAAGCAATACTGGAAACCAAAATATCAACCACAATACACAAAGATATTCTACTCATCAAATAAGATTATCATTCAAATAACTTAAAAGCTTACAAGGGCTCTTGTACCTGGGAAAATGGCCACAAAGAAATATAGAAAACTATGAATAGTACCTGCAAACCCTAGCAACTCATGATATGTTGTATGATCCTGGATTTTCATGTTTCCTGAGATGTACATGCATTTACTTAAGAAAACTCGTGCATATGCACTTATCTCCATTGAAACCTGTGTACACACACTCAAATATTGTACAAAACTTTGTACGACATGACCCTATTGTTGTGGATCCAATAAGTTGAAACGCACTTGTGACTACCCCTATTTTGTCTTCTCCCTGACCTCATCTCTATATGGAAGTCCTTCTCCACCTATCCAATATCTACTTTGAATCATAGTCCTTCGTGATCCAAATCTCTCTGTATCAAAAGAGTATCAAATGTCTTCTTCTTCACCCTAGCCTTGCTTTTATAATTTTGAGTTATGACCTAACCATAATCTCTAAAGTGATTGACAATTGATATTACTTCTCACCTCACTTGAGATCAATGGCTATTATTTGATTCACTAATGCTAATTAAGGAATTTCTTTAAATATAACTCAACTCACTAAAAAAAACACTTTACTTTAATAATTCCTTTAATTAAAGTAAAGTCTCAAGGTAGAAGAATTTCGATGACTTCCACATGTCTAGACACTTAGAACTATGCATAAATACATGCTCGATGCTACAAACATCAACACTTAAGATCAATTGCTATCCCATCAGCGAAAATAATGTGCCCCAAGTAGTGAATCTTATTTTGATAGAAGATGCACTTACTTAGCTTGGAATACAATTTACACTCTTAAAACTTGAAACAATATTCTTAAATGTTGCTCATGTTCCTATTTTGTCTTTGAGTAGAAGAGTATGTCATATAGGAACACAATTACAAACTTGCCCCAGTATTCCCTGAACACTCCATTCATCAAACACATGAAAATAGTTGGGGAATTTGATAGCCCAAATGTCACTACCGTAATTTCATAATGCTCATATCTTGTTCTAAATGTTTTCTTGCTAATATCTTATTATTTTATCCTCACTTGATGATAACATGATCTCAAATCAAAATTTGAAAATATTCTTGCACCTTTGAGTTGATCGAATAAATCAGCAATCCTTGGAAAGGGATATTTATTCTTTATGGTGACCTTATTTAGTTGTTTTAAATAAATACACAATCTTAAGTTTCCATCCTTATTCTTCACGAACAGTAGTGTGACACCCCAAGGTGACACACTTGGGAATATATACCCCCTTCTTTAACAATTCTTCAAGTTGCATTTGTGATTCTTTCAATTTTGGTGTGCCTATTATGTAAGGTGTCTTGGACACTAGAGAAGCTCCTAGCACCAAATCAATAGAGAAATCAATGTCTCTCTTTGGTGGTAGTCTTGGGATTTTCCCAAAAACATCCTCAAAATACCTTAAGACTAAATGGTCTTCAATACTTGGCATTTTATCGTTGGTTGCCTCATCCATATGGGTTTCAAAAGTTTGACATCCTTTCCTAAAGCTCTTTTTTAGTTGCATGGATGCAATCTCTCTAACATCTACAACTCTTAGAATGCCTTGGATTTTTCCTTTCTTCCCTCCCTCATCAAGACAAGTGATTGTCTTGTTGTAACAATCTAGGATAGCATGGTGTTTATCCAACCAATCCATGCAAATTAGACAATCATATGAACCCAAAGGTACAATTTTCACATCCACCTTTGTGCCGAGTCCATTCATGTCTATTGGACAATCTTTAACCAACTCACTGATTTTCCTCTTAGCCCTTGTGTCCAAATGAACTAACCAAGATTTGTTATGCTTACTTCTTTGTAAGTGAAATCTTTCAATAATGTTATAGTTTATGTAACCATGGCTATCTCTAGAATCAATTAAAATTGTAATGGGATGGTTATCAATCTTACCTTCCACTTCAATCATGGGAGATCGATATGTTGCTTTCTTGTTGTCCAAGGCTTCTTAAATCGTTGGCATGTTTCCTCCCATGTATTCCACTATTTCATCCTCTTGAATGTTATGAATAGTACTCATTATTTCTCCTTTGTTAGGGAATTCCTTATAGTAGTGATCTTCATCGCATCCCCAACATTTTACAAGATGTTGTACCAGCCTCTTCCCAAAATAATCTACCATCCTGGGCTCATTCTGGGTTGATTGACCTTTCTCATTGGCTTGTGAGATGTTCTTGAAAAAGGGTGGCTTAAAACCCCTCTTCCTTTGCTCCATTTTACCCTTCATCATCTTGTTCCATGATTTTTGGAAGATTGGTCATCCTCTTCTATGCTCATAAAGATGATTGGCTCTCCTTATGGCCTCCTCCAAAGTCTTGGGGTTATCATATTGTATCTTGTCATTGTATAAGAAAGGTAACCCACTCATAAACCTTTGTGTTTTTACCTTCTCATACCTTATGAAGTCCACATACTTCAGCAACTCAAAGAACCTCTTTTCATATTCCTCCATTGTCATGCTTCCCAATTTGAGTTCAAATAACTCTTTCATCTTCCTTTCATAGTAATTCTTCGAAAAATATTTCTCTTGGAAATATCCTTTGAAATTCCTCCATGAGACCTTCTCATCAAGATGTTTTTCTTTCTTAAGTTGATCTCACCACATGGCTACCCTTCCTTCCAAGTGTTAGGTTTAAATTATTTTTTCTACCCTAGAGGGGTAATCATGCAACAAGAAATACTTCTTCATTTCCAACATCCAAGCCTTAGCCTCTTCTCCTTTTCTATGCTCACCATTGAAATTTGGTGGAAAATGTTTCCTAAGTTCACCCTACAATATATATGACTCAAGCCTCCTCCTTTACCTCCTAACAGGAGATACACTTGGACTACTCCATATCCCTGAACTTGCATGAGCTCTCTTGGTGAATTTCCTTAGAGAATGATGGTGCGTGATTCTGCTTCTTGACTTCCTGTCATTCCTATAGATTTTAACCTTGTACAATTAATTACTGCAAATAGATTCTAAATAAAAACAGAAAAGATACATTGGCACATACACACATTACACAAATATTTTACCCAAGAAACCCATACCGGGAAAACCAATAACTTGTTTAGAGTTGCACCTTTAATCTTTTTATTCATCATCCTTCTTCATTGTTTACAGTAAAATATATATAGGATCTTGTGGCATCCAAAACCCCTAATCCATTGACCCAGATTAGTCAACAACCCTAATTCCTTAACCAAAATTAGAAAACCATCGGTGGAAACCACGTGCTGAAAAATTGCTAGAAAAGGATGCAAAAAACCACCAAAAAATAAATCAGGGGCTCTATCCCCGAATCCCCTTATAGGGGGGACCCTATCACTTCCCCCACCTTTCTCCCATATCAGTGTACATTACATGGGATAAATTTTTTAAAGGATATAACACATACCTGACATTCTCTCTCTTGTTGTTTTCCTTGCATACATGAGGTTATAAGATTACATGTCAACAATCCAGGGAAGAGATGCCCATAGATCCTCTACACCAAGACAACTTCTCAATGCTCATAGGTTTTGTTAATGAATATTCAACATTCTCCAAATAACTCTCAATCAATACAATACAATTCCCTTCATCATCTTTTCTTCTATGGGATCTAGATGCTACCACATGTCTGGCACTAGATGCTTTCTTTGAACTATATTCTTTGTTGACTTGTTTATGTAACATATTCAGACTTTGTAGAAAATCCTCATGAGACTTCATAATATTCTCATTATCTTACCCTCTCCACTTCTCTTTGCAATCTCCTCATAGTCACATCTTGATCTACAAGATCCTCTCTGTCTCTTCTTCCATTGGATTCTATCTCAACATTTCCCATGTTTCCATACAATATTTGGAATTATTCTTCATAGACAAAAGATATTTAGGAATCCTCCATGACTATGGTTCTCATATAGGAATCAATATTCCCTCCTAAATCTTTATGAAAGAAAATGTGCATGCAATAAAACTTTTGTTAGAAAAAACATACATACATTTCTAGAAAAATAAATATAAATTTTCTCATGTTCAAGCCACCAGTCATGTTATTTTGAGTTGATTGTAAAATATATTTCTCGGATCAAAATTCTCTCCAATATATTTCCATTGACTATTCATTTTCTCAAATCTGAGCTTCGAGCAGAAAGTTATGGATCTTCAATTTCCTTGGACCTTTTCAAATGATGATGTCATCTTGTCCACATGGATCCACCCCATATGTGTTGGATGACGTCATTCGTCCAATGACATCCACATGGATAATATACCATAATTTTTAGCTAACATGGATCAACTACATCCCATCGGACGTAGGTCTACGCCTTCAACCCCTTCACGGGAGAAAACGCTCCCACAAGGTGTTCAAATTACTATGTCCAATGATTTTCCCATGGATCCATAGCCCACAACACTAGAAAAGGCTCCCCCACCCCGTAATACCATGGCCCATAGCACCATGGTCTAGCTCTTCTTCGCAAAATAGTAATAGGGTTACACACCAACATTTATTTGCAAACATTCCTTCGTGGGCCTATCGGGCTCGCACCCGTGACCTCCCCAACCTTAACATATTCTCTAATCCTTTTGTAGGCCGCATCCTATGACAACATTCCCACCTACAGATCAAAGGTTCTAAATTAACCGCGATCAGTGGTACAAATCTCTATAGATTCCTTACTTGAACGCTTCTTAACATCCATCGGGACTGACAGATTCGATGACCCAGATCTGACCTTCATTAATCCAACGAATCCTGCCCATTTGGTCTCGCCCTTGTGGCTTATTGAAACTTAATGCACTAATAAACCTCTCACGACCACAACCTGCGACAACTTTCTCATCGCGGATCAGATGACCAGGCCTAATCGAGACCAATGGCCCAGATCTTTGTGGATTCTTAGAGATGCTCAACCAATAAACTCTCCTCTCTTTCAAACTCTTCCACCTAAGCACACATGTCCTATTACACATGTCTCCTTCCACATGGTATTCTGAGACCCATCTATCCTTACTAACATGTGCCCAATGACGAGCCTCCACCTGTCATTCAACTGACATGGCATTATTTTCCACATCCTGTCCTCTTAGAACAACATGATCATCTGATAGATTGGATGATCGACACTTGTGCTGACCAATAGCTCATATCACTATGTCCCTCAAACTACATGATATTTAAATTGCCAGTGGTCCCGACATATCCAATAGTCTGGATCTGATCTTCCAAGGGTCAAAAACTCTCATTACTCTTCAATGTGTTCTCGTGGTATTTTCCATCCATTTACCCTCTGCGTACTTCTCAGCTCTCTCACAATCCTTGACCTGCGGACCAATCGGACGCTGTCCCATGGAATTCGCTGTGAACTTCACCCCTCAAACCTACATCCCTGAAGCCTTCATGGAAACCCTTTCATAGACCTTCCTCCCACGGTCCTATTTCCCACGAGATCTTTCTCTGCAACCTTCTTCTGGAAGCTTATGCTAGATCTGGACCATCAATATTAAATGTAAAAAATATCTAAGTCATCCATCCTTCAACTTCATCTCAATCCCACCACCCACTGCATTTTCCTATAACTATTATGATTTCCACCAGTTCTCTTCCACATACCTACCCAACCAAAAGAATGTACCCCTTTACTGATCTTCGTCCATAGGGTTGTACCATTGTGCCCCCTTCACTACACTCAGCCCATCAAGCTACAACAGTTTGGTAGGGTCTCTAGAAAAGGTGATTAGTAATCTCACTATTCGAATCTCTAGGGAAATTGCTGCTAGGAAATCGACCAAGGAAAATAACAGTAGCAACATCTTGTTGCAGTACAACTCACCCATGAGTCCACTCCTTAGGCTAGACAACCTGGTTCTTTATTCTATAGCTCCAAAATGCTCCAGAATGCTTCTAGAATTCACCCTCCTTGCTGCTCTAGCTCCAACACCCTTCTTTCATGTTGTTTTCCCATTGTTCCTGTTAAAAAAATGTGATTTTCCAACTACCCCCCTTTTCCATACGAATTTCCTCTCTTTTCCTTGGTTTCTTGAATCACACTCATTCCCGAAATTGATTTTACTCTGCCCCATGCTCCCAATAACTATGGGATGTGACTTTCTACGCCCACCCTCTTACAAGTATTCAATGATTGGGTCCTTCCACACTCAAGGGAAAGTAAAAAGGTTCACTCAAAACATTAAAAATGGGAAATAAACTCATGAATAAAAAAACCCATTTTCAGACCCCTCCTCTCTTGTGGAAAGCTTAGCCCCATCTCTATCCATATCTTCCAACAACTAGCATCACATTTTATTTATTAAAAGTTCATAAATACGAATTCGCATATACATCGGTTGACCATAGCCATATATTATATCCACATTATACATTAATTAAACTAGGGATTATAGTGGGGATGTTACAAATATCCATGAGATTGTGTACAAGTAAAGAAGATGCACATATTTTGAATTATTATAGATGGAAATTGTTAAATGGTGTCATTTCCATTTTAGCTTCCACCTGTCAATTTTATCCTACTCATACATATTATCATGTTGGTAGTTTCACTCAACAATATCATCATTTTCATTTAAGTTTATTTTCTTTTATGCAATAAGTCATTTTAAGGGGTATAGATATTTCTTTTCTACATCACATGTATAAATAGTTATGGTGTTACATTTGTTAACCCTAAATCTTCTTCCTAGTTATGAGAAATGACAAGAAAATAATGAAGCATTAAAGAAATCTTCAAAGATCTATCCCTAATTTCTTGAGCCCCACCCCACTACTGGATATGTCTAGATTTTAAAGATAATCAATAAGAACGAAGGGGTTTGGTAAAATGGGCAAATAACACACGTGAAATTTTGAGAGTAACTTGTCCAGGAAATCTCAAATTTATGAAAATGATAATGATTTTATAATTGTGTATACCAATGAGATTTTCTTCATTATCCACATAGAAAGAAAAAGAGAAATGTTTTTTAATCTTGTTAAACATAATATTACAAAAACACTTTTTATATTACATCATCATTCATTTCACAATACAGAGCATTTGACGTTATAATTCACCCATATAATAAAAGTATACTAGTTATATAAAAAAAAGTACATATAAAACTGAATGTAAATCCATTATGGATATGAAGTGAAAAATATCTTTGTTTATAAATTTATAAATATTATGAAGAATCTTTGAATACATTTAAAATTTATTTATTTAACAATTGAATTAATAAAAAGTTATGTTTCATAATATGAGGGTGGTGGGTGGGGAATATTAGATAAAACGTAATATGAGCGTAGGGGTGCGGGAATGTTAGATAAAATGTAATACATGTTATCTACATTTTTTCTAATACTAACCCCACCCTCCCACTGAGGGTGGGGAGTCGGGAGATATTAGATAAAATGTAATACATTTTATCCACAATTTATCTAATATTACCCCAATCCCCCACCATATATATACATTTTATCTAATATTCCCCTGACCCCCCCACCCTCATATATCCTTATTATATCCTGTTATCTTTAACCCATGAAATGAGTCAATACGTTAAAGTTGAGTTATTGTGTCGGCGATTTTCCTAGTTCAATTTCTAATGTTTCATGGTTAAATAGCTAACGTCTCTTGAGAGTGGGGGGGTTAGGGGAATATTATATAAAATGTAATACATTTTATCTCATATTCCCTCGACTATTATAACCCTAAATTGCACCAGACATGCATACCTTACATTAGGCCATCTAACTTACTACCTTTGCCAAGCCATCATTGAACAAGATTTTCTAAAAATCATTATTTTGAAGGTATACACACCCTGCACCATTTATGCCCATGTACACACGCCTGTTGCCCCACTACAGCCCGCATACACTCACAGAATATCGCAAAAAATGAAAATTCCATAGGATACTAGTTTTCGGGCTGTTACTTAACCGTTTGACCGCCCATAGCCAGTTACCCCAACCGTTACTATCTCTTTTGTCCTATAAAAGAATGGGTTGGGGTCCCATTTCAAGGGGAAGCACGAGAAAAAATAAACTCTACCCATTTTATCATTCCCCCTTTGCCCCAATTGCAAGCCTTTGCCATTTTCCTAGAGAGAACTGAAGAGGAGAAGAAGATGTGGAAGCAGTTGGTGCATGGTGAAGAGGAGCCTAGGACCAAGTTCTAGGAGTAGTGCCAGTCTCATGTTGTAAGTGACTTTTGTGAGATTAATATAAAGAAGTACTTTTTTCGTCCCGCCAAATCACGTCTCAAACTTATATGATTTGTTTACATTTCTTGTTTATGATGTCTAACCCACTAATCCATATGTAGAATGCATGCTTGTAGTTTCTTGTTTGTCTGTTGGTGAATGTAGGTCAGCCTTGGGAGGAGACTTGAAGTCAGGAAACAACTGAGCACAAAGGGATCGACACCGGATGCGGAGTTCAAGGTAGGCCTACCAGATCCCTATTTATTGTCTTTTATGTATGATTGTGGGGCAATGTTGGGATAGTGATTAAAAGTAGGAAACTTTAGACGGTTAGCGCTGCCTACATTTTAGAACCCTGGTGTAGTTTGTAGAGGGGTTTTCCCACTATAAGAAAAATTGGTGACCGTACTGGGGAAGCCTCTAGGATCTTTGGGGATATTTCTTTTTTGGGTGCCTTGAATCAGTTTAGTTTTTGTTTTCTGAGTTTCTGTAAGCTTCTATGTATTTAAGGGATGATAGTCTTCCATACCAGTATTCCCTTCCTATGTTGGACTGTTGGTTTTCATTTTTTTTGAGTAGTTACAGAGGTGTACGCAGCCTGTAGTGGGACTGCAAGCATGCATATGCACCCTGCCTTTGGACAACCCGCGTACATACGCTGGATGTTGAAGTGTCAATAGTGTGCCTAAGTTGAGAATATTTTTTTTTAAGGAGAGGCAGTCATCCTCTTCCCTATCAAAAGCCACACTTCTCAGGGGTTTTCTTGATCTAAGTCCTGGTCTCTATTATTGCAGTCTGTAGCCTAGGTGTGACTTCCGCATAGCTTTTGCTTATCAAAAAGATTACTTTTGTTTTCTTTGATAGGGTTTTTAGACAAGTTGGTGAGTCTTCTTTGAGTTGCATGTTTAGTATTGTCAATGACTCCCTGCGATCTGCATTTAGGCCAGAAGTCATTTCTTGGTCTTGTCTTGTCGTCATTTTCCCATTTTTTCTTTAGAAGAAAATAAAAGAATTTCACTTTCAAGTTTCTTGTTTTGAAGCATAAAACAATTAAAAAAAGAATTTTTATTTCTTTGTTTGGTAAAAGTAGTTTAGGTTCGTTGCTTTATCGATCAAGTAAAAAGAAAGTTTTATTAATTTCTTTATTTCAATGCTTAGGACATTAAGTAGTTCATAGTCGAGCGAAAATCTTGTTCCAAGTTTTTCTTTGCAAGGATCTCAGAAAAATAGTTACGAAAAGTTTGGTTAAAGAGTTTAAATTGGCAAATATTTGAAGAAGAAGTAGTTTGTTTTCAGTTGCATCATATGCTCTTCTCCTTCGTCTCTTAAATAACATCACTGGTTTCACTTCCATTCCTTTTGACTTAAGACAACCACTAAAATCAACGCTTGATTAAAAATCATTAGACTTTGTGTTTGTAGGGTCCATCAATTTAGTCTAGGCTAGAGCCTTGATTTAGGATTGGAGAGGAAACTCTTCAAGGCTACAAAAAAAAACATAGGAGTCTGTGCTAGGGAGTGCTTAAAACTCCAGTAATCGTGAAAGTTATTCGGGACCCCCCTCTAACATAGGGGCTAAACATGAGGTCATGTGTGGAAAGGCAGTGGAGATAACCCCTCCAAAGTCGGACCAAGCGTAGTGGGGAATGCATATAGAGGGCTTGTCTTGGGATTCTGTTGATCGCATTTGCCATGGAGCTTCATGGGTCTCTAATCCGTTCGAGGTCCTCAGTTATATTTCAAAACACTTTCTTTCGATACCCTTGATAGGTTTCAGGCTTGATACCCTGCTCATTGCGGTCCACCCAATTGTCGACTATACCCGCCTGGTGACTGTTCGCGCGCTGGCAACCTAGTTGCCTTTACTTTATTGACTTACATAGGTGACTGCGGGGGTATACCACGGTACCTAGGGCATACATCGGGCCATGATTTGCAGAGTATACCCAGAGGGTGCTTCCATTTTTGAGTTTCACTTGCACCAGTAAGTTTCTCTAGTGTTGGTTGGTGTAACTGTTCTTCCAACTAGCTAGTGATCTGCTTGTCTTATCTCATAGGAGATTTTTCTAGTGTGTGTTGTTTCTGTAAATGATAATAGAAATCCCTAGTGTGTCATTGATCTTCTCACACAGTGGAGGATCAGTATCTCTGTCGGTCGCGAAGGCTTCTTGGCCTGCCGCCGGTTAATCTGGACCCACCCTCACCACCACTATGGCAAAAACTCGACCAGCAAGGGTCTTTTGAGGCGACTGGGTCACAAGAAATTGTACCTGACCCAACTCCAAGAAGAGAACATTTGATTCTAGAGGAACCAACCATTTCTGAATTTGGAGCGGAAGCTCTTAGTCTGTAAAACCCTTTGATCACTGATCTATCAATGCCCATTGTCATACAGGTCCACCCTTATGAGCGTCAGGTAGTGTCACAAGAAGCGATGGAAACAAATGCTATGAATTCTTCAAGGAATTATCATATTCCCTCTATGGTTGTCACTACAGGGGGTGTTCCACCTCCTAACCAACCATCGTCGGTACAGACCAATATGGTCTCGACCACCTCTACCTCGGGAAAAGGTCTAATTCTGTCTTTGACAACAATCACTGCTCCTTTCACCCAGAGTGCGATAGGCCCTCCATTCTCATACAGGATGCCTGGATTTGATATGAACTCTATCCTTTCCTACTCCACTATACAGACTTTAGGTCTGGGGGCAGGGAGCTCGAACGCTCCTTTGCAAGGATCCATGGGGGGCACCTCAACTCCCTATAACACTTTCCCTTACGGAGGGGGTCATATACCTCCTTCGTCCCCTTCACACAGTGGTGCTCTTTAACACTCCATGGGGTTGAACGTAAACTATAGTTCATTTGGAGCAGGTAGTCAAGGACTTCTTTCTTATAGCATGTTGGTTGGTTCAACATCATTCTCTTTGTTCAGCGTGTTTGGTAACAATGCTTTCTCTTCAACTACCATCTCGGTCGGGGGCAACCCCGGTTATGGACAACAACAACCTATGCAAGGTACTATTCTCGCACAGGGGAAAAACTTAGGAATTCATTCCTCACAAGGACCTTGGAATCCATGGCAGGGATCAGTTCTCTCATTAAGGATGTCGATCGAGGGAAACCCCTTCTATAGTCAATGGAACCCCGGGCAAGGCTCAGTACCTATTCCCATTAGATCAACAGGGGGAAACCCTTCCTAAAATCCTTGGAACATGACGCAAGCCCAACCCTCTACGTCCTATTTCGGGAGTCAACCGATGACATCTCAACAAGTACAGAATCTGTATGTTAGTCATGGCCATGGTTTTTACCAAAACCCTAGCCAACAACCTAACTTTTCTTGGAAACTTGGTGCTGGCCAAACTCCAGGCTCCTTTTTCCCTGGTTACAACCAACAACCCAAACTTCTGTTTCTGGAAACTTTGCATTTTCCAGACTTGTCAAGATTACTAAACGACCCTATCTATCACGATCTGCATCGGCCTCCTATGCCAACCAAGTTTCCTTCAGACATTCCAAAGTTCAAATCTAATCCTAATGAAGATCTAGGCGATCATGTGACTACCTTCCATCTATGGTGCTCATCCAACTCATTGAGAGCTGACTCTATACAGTTGCATTTGTTTCAATGCACTCTCATCGGGAGTGTTTTGAAATGGTACATTGAGCTCAACCGCTCAAGATACTCTTCTTTCGACGAATTGGCTATGGCTTTCTCAAAACATTTTCAATTACCTATGAGATATGATGTCGGCACCGAATTGTTGGCCAATTTTGAGCAGACCAAGGTGGTCCATATCTCCGATCACATCCAAGAATGGAGACACCAGAAGAGTTTGATAAAAGTATCAGTCCCACCAACATTCCTGCTTGAGTGGTTCCTTATGACTTTGGTACCTCATCTATCAAAATATGTCACAACATCGGGGGTCTTTTCAGAAGAAGACACGATAATGAGAGTTCAATAGCTAGAGATGATTTACTCTCAGTCTGGTTTACTTTACCATATTTTTGTAGATGCACCACGGTCAATACTTGACAAGACCAGACATAGATATGGACTACATGCCGATGGTATTGTAGGTTCAGCACAAATGAAGCCCGTTGATCAGCTTTCAAATCAATTGCAGCAATTGTCGATCTAGTAGATAGTGTCCAGCCAGACCATCGGTTCGGCTGATGCCCCTACCCAGAATTCGGATGTACACAGTGTGCAATCGATGAACCCGAAGGCCACCCAGCAGCCTAACGGAAAGAAAAAACAATGAAAGAAGCGTAGGGGGATAAGAAACCCACCAATAATGTTGGCGAGGGAAACATAGAAAAGAAGAAGTAGAGGTATCCCTGTAATCTTTGCAAGGAAGACCATCTGACTCACCAGTGCCCTTGGCTTGCAGAGGCCCAAAAGTTATTGGCGTAGCAATAGCCTATTGTGTTAATGAACCCATTTCCACATGGGAAAAATTTAACTCAAGCCTCTTCGAGCATGGAAGGGGGAAGTCAAGGACCTCCTTAGTATGTGAGTAATCCTTCATCCATGAATGTGTACATGATGAAAAGTAGTGTTGATATAAAAACTAGGAAACATGACTATGCAATGCCAAGAACCTCTGAGAAGGTTAAAGAAGTTGAAAACCCACCTCTTCCTCACCAGATTGAGAAGACGTTGGGTGAAACAATGACGTGCATCCCAAAAGGTGCTTTCAAGAAAGATTCCCACAATCCAAACGCAAGGGCCGATGAGAAATACTCTGTTGTGGAGGATTTGTCACAAACCCCTTGTGCAATGTCCACTTTGGAGATCCTCCAGAGCTTCCCTTCCTAGAGAAAGGCTCTGTTAGCTTCCTTAGGAACTGTTGAAACTTGTAATCTGGGAATGATCATGCTTGATACAACCAGCTTAAAACCCCGTCTCCCCTACCACGTGGAGTTTCAGATAGTAGTGGCTTACACCACGAAAAATTATACTCGGAACATTTTTCGCACGGTGGTTGATGAGGGTGCCTCGACATGTGTGATGTCGTTGTTAGGACCACACAATGTACCTTTTTGCCCATACTTTTTTCCACTATTACACTCTTGATCACCCACATTTAAACTCATATTATCACTCTATCTGATCATTCCAAAGGTATACAACGTCCCTTCTCATTACTATACGTTTAATCTGTTTTGCATAATATTTTACATCATTCTCGTACTTAACCATTGATTAGAAACGAATAAGTGTTGAAACAGTTCAAACTGTAGATTATCATTTGAAGCATGTTGTTGAAACAACAATTCACAGAAGCTGTTACATAGTCCAAGGTAGTAGATGCTGAAACACAGAGCTGTTACACAGTCCAAGGTCGCAGATGCTGAAACACAGAGCTGTTACACAGTCCAAGGTTGCAGATGCTGAAACACAGAGCTGTTACACAGTCCATGGTCGCAAAGACTGAAACACAGAAGATCAACGATGATGAGGAAGCTATTATACAGTTCATGGTCACGATGCTGAAACACAAAGGAAGTCGTTACACAGTAAGCGGTCAAAATTAACTCTACAACAGTCGCACCATGAACCAAGCACCAACCATCGCTCCTACATGAGAATGCTGAAACAGTCAAGAGCGCAAATCCCGTGGCTGAAACAGCCCGCGATTTGCAGTGCTGAAACAACATCAGCAGCAACGAGAAAGAACTGTTATTCCATCCATAACAACAACACCTCATTCAACACTTGTAATAGAATTTTGTTGTGCGAGACTAGGACATCCTATTCTGGTTTAGAAAGTCGATCTGACTAAGAATAGGACTCATATATACATCTGTAATTTTTGATCAATTGTATCAAAGGGATTCCCTCTTTAAATAAGAGGAAATCACCATTTGAGGGATCCCAAGTTTTATGCATTGAGAAATCTTTAGAGAGAGGGACATACTTCATTTCCAGATTGTAATATGATACTTTGATAGATGAATAAAAGACTGTTTTGAGCATCCTTCCCTAGCCTTTTCGTTTCAGGGGAATCTTGTGAGAAGGGAGGGCCCACCTTCTTCACAAGATTCACCCATTAGTTTTACAGTGTGTTAGTGTAATTTCTGTTTATGCCTTGATTAACTTTTGTCTTGCTGAAACACTACTTTTAATGAATTCTGCTTTGCTGAAACACTACTGAACTCTGTCTTGTTAAGAACTTTATTTCATTGAATGTTACATTATTTTCACGAAGTTCATAATCATTTGTAGCAATCTTGTGTGATGATTTTGTGAGGTTTGCTAATCAGAGACTAGGTTAAGGGTCCCTACTTAATGGAAGGGATTGGAAGGTCCTGTTCTCTATAGGATTAGTTGTTTTCACAAGTGTGCTAATCAGAGACTAGGTTAAGGGTCCCTGCTTAATGGAAGGGATTGGAAGGTCCTGTTCTCTGTAGGATTAGTTGTTTTCACAATTGTGCTAATCAGAGACTAGGTTAAGGGTACCTGCATAATGGAAGGGATTGGAAGGTCCTGTTCTCTATAGGATTAGTTGTTTTCACAAGTGTGCTCATCAGAGACTGGGTTAAGGGTCCCTGCTTAATGGAAGGGATTGGAAGGTCCTGTTCTCTGTAGGATTAGTTGTTTTCACAAATGTGCTAATCAGATACTGGGTTAAGGTTACCTGCTTAATGGAAGGGATTGGAAGGTCCTGTTCTCTATTAGATAGAGTTAGTCTTCTATGCATTAATGCTTTCATGAAAGTGTGTTAATCAGAATAAGGTACTGGAGTTCCTTCTTAGGAATAGGGTCATGTTCTCTGGTTACATAATAGTTGTTCTTTCCTGTTGTAGTTGTTATTTTAATGTAATCCAGGATTCTTTAGATTAACCATCTCTTTAAGCTCTGCAATAGGTAGGTTGCTTTCCTATAATTCAAGTCAGAACTTCAGTTTATTCAAGGCAAGTGTGGTTAATATATTTTTCTTTACTACAACTTTGAGTTTCTTTTGGAATTGAGCATATATAGTGCGTGGTTATCTTTGAAATAAACAGACTTCCCTGGGTTGACAATTTATGTAGCACTTGATTGTTTAAATTAATTAAGCAATTATAGTGACCAACATTTTGGTGCCGTTGTCGGGGAAGGTAATTATAGATTTCAAAAGCACTTATGATTTTTCAGATACAAAGATTACATGAAAGACCCCAAAGATACTGACCCTACAGGTGGCAAGGGAAAAGGAAAAGGAGGAAGAAAGACTTACATTGACGAGATCATATCAAAGTCTGAATCTGCTGCTCTACGACCAAACCTTCGAAAACAAAAGTCCCAGCCTTCATTTCAAGCAATTTTTGGAACATGGAAAGAAGTTTGGAGTCCTGAGACAGTCCAGAAGCCAACATGAAACATTGAGGACAGAGCAAGCGCAACAGGGGAGTAGACAGAAGAAAACATGGATGAGTACAATGAAGAATTGCATCACGAAGAATAGGCAGGTCCTGAAGGAGAGGTAAATGATGAAAACTCTTTCTCTACATTAGGATTTCCTATTGGCTATCTTCCTAGAGGAGTAGCCCCCATGAAAAACATTCCACTCTCAGCACTACCCAATTTNAAAGTTATTTCCAGCAACACTAAAAGGGAATGCACTAAGATGGTCTATGAGCCTTGGAGGCCATGTAATCACAACATGGGACCAAATGAAACAGAAATTCCTGAACAAATACCAAGACTACTGCCGAACAAGAGAAAAGAGGGAGGAGCTATTTAAGATGATGCAGAAAGAAGATGAGAATCTGGAGGACTTTGTAGAAAGGCTACAGTATAATCTACAAAGATCCAGTCACCCCAATGTAAGTAAATATATTCTCAAAACTATATTATTAAAAGGAGTAAGGGATGACTC
>SNQJ01S0021001.1:0-68918 GCA_010110895.2 Picea sitchensis | reverse complement strand
CTGTGGAATTTGAGATAAAAACCTTAAGGACTGCTTTAGCTGTCAACCTTGATTTAACCGATGCACAGACAGCCAAGTTGCAGCAGCTTAATGAATTGGAGGAGAAAAGACTAGAAGTCATTCAACAAACAGCCATAATTCAACAACAAAGATCAAAATGGCATGACAAAAATATCAAGAACAAGCAGTTCCAAAAAGGTAATTGGGCCCTACTGTATGATTCCCGGTTCAAAGAATTTCAAGGGAAACTGCGTACAAGATGGCTTGGATACGAAGTAGACACTGTTTTCCCCAATGGAACAGTAAGGCTCCTCACAATTGATGACTCCAAAACTTCGTTACTTGTAAATGGTCATCGGCTTCGTCTGTACCAGTGCCCTATTTCCAAAGAAGATTTTAAGGCCACATGCATGGTAGACGCTCATTTCCTCTTCGTTGAGGGGGATTCTACCCCTAATTGCAATTAATTCTTTTAAGTTAATTTCTTTAGTATTAGATTAGATTAGATTTTATTTACTAATAATCCCTGTCAAGAAATACCATGTTACAATCAATTTTTGCAGATTCCCGATCGAAGCACAGGCCAGTAGGAAAGGACGATCCTACTTCACAAAGAGACAAGCTTTCCCGATGTTGAAACACCACTGTTCAACACTGTTGACTTTCTTTCGATGCTGAAACACCACGGTTAAACACTTTTGACTTTTCTTTATGCTGAAACACCATTGCTCAGCACTTTTGACTTCCCACTGTTGCTGAAACACCACTGTCAGCAATTCGTTCCCTTTTCTTCATTACTGAAACACCATTGATCACCACTCTTGAATTTCCTCTATTGCTGAAACACCGTTACCACCAACCCCACACCCACTTCCCCCATCTCTATTCAGCAACCTTTTATCACTTCCCCCCATTTTTCCCATAGCCGAAACAACATCGTCCAGCAATTGTTTCTCCTTTTCTCTTATGTTGCTGAAACACCATTGGCAGCAACTTTTCACCATTTTCTGCACTACTGAAACACAACAACCTTTCGCCTTCTCCCTATTGCCAAAACACTACAGTCTGGCAATTCTTCACTTCCCTCGGCGATGAAACAACACCGTATAGCAATTGTTTCACCCCATTTTCCTTGTTGCTGAAACACCATTGTTCAGCAGTTCTTCACATTTTCTCCTCACCGAAACAACACCGTCCAGCAATTGTTTCACCTCATTTTTCTTGTTGCTGAAACACCATTGTTCAGTAGTTCTTCACATTCTCTCATCACCAACACCGTCCATCAATTGTTTCGCTCGTTCTTCTCTGTTGTTGAAACACCAATTTTCCAACATCATCTGTCAGCAAGCTTTTATGATCTCATACTATAGTTCGTCCTTCCAGTCAGCAAATCTTTGATACAATTCATTTAATAGATCAAAAGTCTCTGCCACGACCACTACAGGACTACCATGGAAAGGCATGATATTTTGTTTGTAGAACGAATCAAAAGGTAAGGCGAGGTATGTAAATTTTATGTAATTCAGTTAGGCTATAGTTAATGAGAAGAATCTAAATCATTATGGCCACTCGAGTGCAATCATTTATTAGCTGCACTTGATGGGAGGGGAGGACACATCAAACCTTATATACCATCATTACACACGAATTCACCACCGTCGTTCCTATTTCACCACCCTTTCGCGTATTTTACCACCATTTTGCATATCGTCGCTCGGAAAACTCACTCTGTGCAGAAGATGTTACTCAAACTTTATGACGCTATATTTTACCGAGCCGGTAGACATGGGAGGCTCTATCATACAGAACGAGCCCATCACCACAGCGTTGTTAGAACATTATCCAGTAGCTTATCAAATCTTTCAGCAGGCAGGATGGCTCAATTACTTTCAAAGACTCCAGGGGTATAATGAACAACAGGTCCTGCAATTCGCCCAAAACCTTCAGGAAGACCATTCTGTCATCCAAGGGGTCTGAATTTCAGTAACAGAAGAAGATATAACACAGGTCGAAGGCCTCCCTATCGACGACATTCTCATGTTCAGCTGTAAACATATCATTCAGAATGCTCAGTAGAACTTCTTCCTGCCAGAAGAACGAATTGAATTTAAAGGCAGGGGTGTTCAACTCAACTCATTGCCACCCCCATGGCCGGAAGTTGCAAGATTCATCAAACATTACTTAACCTGTGAGGGCCGATACCAGGTAGTTTATCAGCATGACTTTCTTCTGTTATCTCATTTACGGCATAATAGACGGGTGAATATTCCTTATTATTTGTTGGGTTGTCTAAAAAACATGGCACACTACTGCAGAAAGGCTAAGGATCCCACCCTTTCACTCACCCATCACCGCCTTGTCCAACTGCTCATCCAAAGGGGTTTTTCTCAACAAAACCCCCCATTAAACAACCCACCTATAAACCCCCAAAGAGCTCCTGAAATTCCTGAAAACCCCCAGGAGCAGCAACCAAAAAACCCCCCAGACTCCCCATAAGTACCCAATAGCCCACCCACAGAGCCAATCAGTCCAATCAATTCCCCTACCAATATATGTGTAAAGAATATATGTGTTGCCAATGTGGCAATATTTACTATCAAGCAGGCTATAAGGTAATTCAAGTCCCAGTATTAGGATCTCCCCCTACTCCTTCAACTTTTGTAGTCAAAAAGGAAGAACCTGCTGTTACACAAGAACCAGCTACAACCGAAACACAAGAACCAGCAGAACCTCCCAAGACTAAGACTGAGCCCTGCATTGCAACAAATGAAGCCCCTTCTTTTGTTAACACAGTTGTACAGACAATGCCTATGGAGGAATTTACACCTCCCAGCCAGATCAATCTCCCCACTTTTGTGGAACAATATACTCAGACCTTACCTCATCCCACTACCTGCAACACTGAAACATAGACTCAGTTATGGGATGAGCAGGCAGCAATACAAAAATGGAAGAAAGACTATGCTGCAACACAGGCCAAAATCCTGCAAGAGCACAGACAAATCTGGATAAATCATACATACTCAAATTGGGAAGCTCTAGAGCAGACACGACAGGAAGTTCATGCCCTTAAGAAACAAAACAAAGAGTTGAAAGGCAGAATGGACCTGGTATTTGATTTGACACAAAAGCTATTGGCCACAAGAAATCCATCTTGCAACTACTCCTTGTTCCTTATGGAGTGACTTACCTGGTTTCAGATCAAATCAATTACAGAAGGTAAACCCCATGCAATACTACACCCAACAGATTTTGTCAAAACTTTTGCAGCAGCCTCTACTAGGGATCAACACCTCCTCTGTGAGGCATACTTTCATAATGAGGCCATTCCCGAGAACAGGCAGTTGAACCTTAATCCCCTTGTCGGGGACATCCAGATTCGAGCGTTCACCTCCTTTCTCCACAATCAAATCATTTGGCAAGATGACTTCATGGATGCTAAACACAATGAAGACAACCGCCTTCTATGGATAAGACCAGAACCACAGAATGCAATCACTTTTGTCACAGAATATTATGAGTTCTTAAAAAAACCAGAGGTGACTGAACATGTTCAGCAGCTACAATTGACAGTACTTCAGGATTGTCAGCACTTCATCAGATCTATAGAGATTGTTTCCCTCCAGGCAAACAACTTGTTTTGGCAGCAGTCCACTAAGAAAAGACAGGAATACAATCCTTTCAGCCCTGCTAACCTTGAGGTAGCAATCTCTAGGGTACCTAACTACATCCAGTGTGTTCAACAATGTGCTGAAAGCTGGATAGGGTACCGATTTTATTTTCCTATCCTCTGGTTGCCAATAGAAAGGTATCAAATCAGTTATAAGTTGCCTAAGAAGACAGAAACATCAGCATGGCAAAGATTACAGCGGGTCCAAGAGTTCAGAACGCCAATGGACAGTACCTCCCAGAGCTACTGCTTGAGTAACTTACACGCTCAGAGTCGGTATTCAGACCCTGATTCAGAGTGAAGTTGCCTGAGGACATGCAACACCTTGAGTTGGGGGGGATGTTAGGACCACACAATGTACCTTTTTGCCCATACTTTTCGCCACTATTACACTCTTGATCACCCACATTTAAACTCATATTATCACTCTATCTTATCATTCCAAAGGTATACAACGTCCCTTCTCATTACTATACGTTTAATCTGTTTTGCATAATATTTTACATCATTCTCGTACTTAACCATTGATTAGAAACAAATAAGTGTTGAAATAGTTCAAACTGCAGATTAGCATTTGAAGCCTGTTGCTGAAACAACAATTCACAGAAGTTGTTACACAGTCCAAGGTCACAGATGCTAAAACATAGAGTTGTTACACAGTCCAAGGTCGCAGATGCTGAAACACAAAGCTGTTACACAGTCCAAGGTTGCAGATGCTGAAACACAGAGCTGTTACACAGTCCAGGGTCGCAGAGGCTGAAACACAAAAGATCAACGATGCTGAGGAAGTTGTTATACAGTTCATGGCCATGATGTTGAAACACAAAGGAAGCCGTTACACAGTCAGCGGTCAACAGTAACTCTACAACAGTCGCACCATGAACCAAGAACCAACCATCGCTCCTACATGAGAATGATGAAACAGTCAAGAGCGCAAATCCCGTGGCTGAAACAGCCCGTGATTTCGGTGATGAAACAACATCCGCAACAACGAGAAAGAACTGTTACTCCAGCAGTAAAAGCAACACCTCATTCAGCACTTGTAATAGCATTTTGTTGCGTGAGACTAGGACATCCTATTCTGGTTTAGAAAGTCGATCTGACTAAGAATAGGACTCAGATATACATCTGTAATTTTTGATCAATTGTATCGAAGGGATTCCCTCTTTAAATAAGAGGAAATCACCATTCGAGGGATCCCAAGTTTTATGTATTGAGAAAGCTTCAGAGAGAGGGACGTACTTCATTTCCAGATTGTAATATGATACTTTGATAGATGAATAAAAGACTGTTTTGAGCATCCTTCTCTAGCCTTTTCATTTCAGGGGAATCTTGTGAGAAGGGAGGGCCCACCTTCTTCACAAGATTCACTCGTTAGTTTTACAGTGTGTTAGTGTAATTTCTGTTTATGCCTTGATTAACTTTTGTCTTGTTGAAACACTACTTTTAATGAATTCTGCTTTGTTGAAACACTACCGAACTATGTCTTGTTAAGAACTTTATTTCATTGAATGTTACATTATTTTCATGAAGTTCATAATCATTTGTAGCAATCCTGTGTGATGATTTTGTGAGGTTTGCTAATCAGAGACTGGGTTAAGGGTCCCTGCTTAATGGAAGGGATTGGAAGGTCCTGTTCTTTGTAGGATTAGTTGTTTTCACAAGTGTGCTAATCAGAGACTGGGTTAAGGGTCCTTGCTTAATGGAAGGGATTGGAAGGTCTTGTTCTCTGTAGGATTAATTGTTTTCACAATTGTGCTAATCAAAGACTGGGTTAAGGGTCCTTTCTTAATGGAAGGGATTGGAAGGTCCTGTTCTCTGTGGGATTAGTTGTTTTCACAATTGTGCTCATCAGAGACTGGGTTAAGGGTCCCTGCTTAATGAAAGGGATTGGAAGGTCCTGTTCTTTGTAGGATTAGTTGTTTTCACAAATGTGCTAATCAGAGACTGGGTTAAGGGTCACTGCTTAATGGAAGGGATTGGAAGGTCTTGTTCTCTGTTAGATAGAGTTAGTCTTCTATGCATTGATGCTTTCATGAAAGTGTGTTAATCAGAATAAGGTACTAGAGTTCCTGCTTAGGAATAGGGTCATGTTCTCTGGTTACAGAATAGTTGTTCTTTCCTGTTGCAGTTGTTATTTTAATGTAATCCAGGATTCTTTAGATTAATCATCTCTTTAAGCTCTGCAATATGTAGGTTTCTTTCTTATAATTCAAGTCAGAACTTCAATTTATTCAAGGCAAGTGTGGTTAATATAGTTTTCTTTACTACAACTTTGAGTTTCTTTTGGAATTGAGCATATATAGTGCGTGGTTATCTTTGAAATAAACAAACTTCCCTGGGTTGACAATTTATGTAGCACTTGATTGTTTGAATTAATTAAGCAATTATAGTGACCAACAGTCGTTGGCATGTTGGAAGGCCATTGGCCAACCCATTTTGTCTCTGTCACCTACTCTTCTTACCGCATTCGACGGTCATTCATTCCAACCACATGGAATCATCCCCTCTTTCCCCGTGTAGTTAGGGGGGAAGACCGTATGCATCGAGGTGGAAGTGGTCAATGCATATCTCGACTACAATATCTTGTTAGGAAGGAGTTGGACCTATTATATGCAATCAGTGGTCGCTACACTTTTTTGTGTCTTGTTGTTTCCACACGAGGGTTGGATCATGTCCATTGATCAGCTGTCCTTCTCCTGTCCTGACTCTTCCTCAGGGGCATCCATGGTCTCGATGATCGATAACACTCATCCCAACATCATCAACGTAGGGGTTGGTTTGTGCCCACCTTTGATGGGTACTTTCGATTACCCAGCTCCAACCGGTAATGTCAATTACATATCAGCACTCCCCAACCAGCCTAGGGCTAAAATATTTCAAGTCTTGTCATTTCGTATGACTTACTTTAATGATTTGTGGACTCTTCCTTCCCCATCAACCACGATGGAAGGGACGAGGCACCATGGCATGGCCATGCCTTTGTCCGCGGAAGAGGTTGTGTACTCTATGGTCCAGCAAGCTTTCGCTGATCCTGATCCGACTCCTGCATAGGAGTTAGATCCATTTATCGAGCCTATTTGGGCTCAAGGATACCTCACCAATACTGATTCTTTAGACTTGGTCTTTCCTATAGACGAAGCAATTATCAAGGCAATGACTAGTCTAGAAAGACCCTGGGATGATCTCCATCACAGATCTTCTTTCCTCCCAGAGTTAAGAAGAATTGAAGCAGGTGAATCCACTTTGACTATGACTACAGATAGGTCTTGTCCTATCAATCCTTTGGCTATGCACGCAGTTTATGCTCAAGGGAATATGGAAAGTATCTATGAAACGATACCTATAGATATCCCCAGAACCCCTAGCGTCATGACAATTTTTTTTGTCGGAGCAAACTAATCCCCCAAGGAGATTCCAGACATTGACCCACAAAGTGTCGAGCATGAGGAAGCTTTGTTGTATTTCAAGATCATTTTGAGATCTGAAATCAACATCCGGAAAGACTAAATTTATGCTTTTCGATCTCGTCGAGATTAAATGAGAAAAGTGAACTCTACAGGTCTTCTTTTAAGCCCTTTTTAGACCCTTTAAACATGAAAAGATTGTCGAGCGATCTTGTTTTCCTTCATGCTCGCTAAACTAAAATTTGAAGGCACGTCTATCCAGTGGTAGTTTACCCCTTTTTCTGTCCAGATAGTCATTTATACAAACAAAGGTATACTATAGGAGCCTCGGTTCTCTAGAAGAGTATTCTCAGGTATAGATTTACCCCTTTTTCGAGCCTGAGGGACTAAATTTACGGAAAAGGAACCCCCACGGAGTCCATAGTTAAGCTCTTTTCAGACTCCCTAAAATTGAAAAGATGGTCGAGTGACCTTGTTTCTTCACACTCATTAAAATGGTCCAGAAGAACATCCCTTACGGAGTCCATATTTAATCTCTTTTCAGACTCCTTAAATATGAAAAGATTGTGGAGTGATCTTGTCTTTGTTACACTTGTTAAAATGATTATAAATAGATGTCTGTTCGGTGCTAATTTACCCCTTTTTCGAGCCGACTAGACTACCTTTGAAAAAGGTACCCTAGTGGAGTCTCCTTTTATGCTTTTTCAGACTCTCTAAAAATGAAAACCGTTGAGCTTACCTTCTATGGGCTCGTTAAAATTACATCGAAGGGTGTTATCATTGCGTCTTATTAATCGCATTTTCATTCATGCGTCTTTGGCCTAATGTCAGATCCATGTTGCTCTCAACTAAACCATTTGAAGCATGCCTTATATGCAATCCTTGTAGCACTTTGCCTCTGTGTCTTGACACCTTGACCCATGGAGGATTTTTCCAAGTGTCCCTTTCCTGCATATGTTCCCTTTGCTCTGAGCATATGTATGTTCCTTGCATTTGGAACTAGTATGTCTGCGACACTCATTCCTCCTTTGTAACATAGCATTCTTTTATTCTTTTTCAAACTTTCCAAGATTATTGAAAAAGACAAAAAAATTCAAATATACCCCAAAAAGAGGAAGGGAAAACTATTTTCTTTTTATTGGCATCACAATGAGTTTCCCTTGGAAAAACCACATCCTTTCATTTGTTCGTCAAGATCTAGGATTTAATGTGACCTTAGGAAGTTGTTCTCACTACATAGAGTTGTGTCCTCCTTCCATTTGGTTATCCTTCCAAACATATGGAGAGTTTGTGGTGCCTCCTGCATCGTGAACTTATGTCAATTCCATGCTGCCTGAGTCTCATCATTTTTTGTGTTTTCATCCAAGGGAAGTATTATTAAACTTGAGTCGACCCTTCTACAGTTTGTCTCTTGTCTTCATGCCCAGGCACCTCGAAAGACCAATCAATTCCTTTCTCAAAATCAATGAAGTTCTCTGCACTGATCACCCAAATCCTCTTGTATGTTCCCAACGAGTCGTCGAAGACCTCTGCATAGTGAAGTCATACACTGATATTACACTCCTACCCGAGTTTTGAATATTTTGAAGTTGTTTCTCAAGCTCTAAAGACCTCATCTCCAACCATCAGGCGTCATTATCTTCTTGAAGATGGATACCATACATGTATATCTTTTGATTTTGAGATGAAGATCCATTGTGTACTACTCGTGGCTACACTTTATATAGTTATATGACATGGATCTACAGTGTATTTGATTGGAAGCCATGATTTTATCCCGAGCATGGGTATGCCTGCCTCGGTGAGACAAATTGTTTAATTTTCACAGATGGCACCTCCTGATCTCTGGTCCCTGGGCTCACTTACTTCATACATTGGTGAAGATTTGTAATGTATTTCATCCATCAGATGCTCTTCTGACCTCACACATTAGGGTATATCTATTATAACCCTAAATTGCACCAGACATGCATACCTGGCATCAGGCCATCTAACTTACTACCTTTTCCAAGACATCATTGAACAATATTTTCTAAAAATCATTGTTTTGAAGGTATATGCACCCTGCCCCATTATTGCCCGTGTACACATGCCTACTGCCCCACTAAAGCCCGCGTACACTCACAGAATATCGCAAAAAATGAAAATTGCATAGGATACTGGTTTTCGAACTATTACTTAAACATTTGACTTCCCACAGCCAGTTACCCCAATCGTTACTATCTCTTTTGGCCTATAAAAGAAGGGGTTGGGGTCCCATTTCAAGGGGAAGCACGAGAGCAAAGAAACTCTACCCATTTTATCATTCCCCCTTTGCCCCAATTGCAAGCCTTTGCCATTTTCGTAGAGAGAACTGAAGAGGAAAAGAAGACATGGAAGAAGTTGGTGCATGTTGAAGAGGATCCTAGGACCAAGTTCGAGGAGCAGTGTCGGTCTCATGTTGTAAGTGACTTTTGTGAGATTAATATAAAGAAGTACTTTTTCCGTCTCGCCAAATCACATCTCAAACTTATATGATTTGCTTACATTTCTTGTTTATGATGTCTAACCCACTAATCCATATGTAGAATGCATGCTTATAGATTCTTGTTTTTCTGTTGGTGAATGCAGGTTAGCCTTGGGAGGAGACTTGCAGTCAGGAAAAAACCGAGCACAAAGGGATCGACACTGGACACGGAGTTCAAGGTAGGCCTACCGGATCCCTATTTCTTGTCTTTTATGTATGATTGTGGGGCAATGTCGGGATAGTGATTAAAAGTAGGAGAATTTAGAAGGTTAGCTCTGCCTACATTTTAGAACCCTGGTGTAGTCCGTAGAGGGGTTTTCCCACTATAAAATGTAATATGAGGGTGGGGGTGCGGGAATATTAGATAAAATGTATTGCATTTTATCTAATATTCCCCCACCATACATTTTATCTAATATTCCCCCACCCTCATATTACATTTTATTTAATATTCCCCACCCTCATATGAGGGTGGGGGGTCAAGGAAATATTAGATAAAATGTAATACATGTTATCTACATTTTATCTAATATTACCCCCACCCCCCCACTGAGGGTGGGGGGTCGGGAGATATTAAATAAAAAGTAATACATTTTATCCACATTTTATCTAATATTACCCCATCCTCCCACCATATATATACATTTTATCTGATATTCCCTCGACCCCCCCACCCTCATATATCCTTATTATATCATGTTATCTTTAACCCATGAAATGAGTTAATACGTTAAAGCTGAGTTAACGTGTCGACGGTTTTCCTAGTTCAATTTCTAATGTTTGAGGGTTAAATAGATAACGTCTCTTGAGGGTGGGGGCTTGAGGGGAATATTAGATAAAATTTAATACATTTTATCTAATATTCCCTCGACCCCCCCACCCGCCCCTCCCACCCCCACCCTCATATATGAGGGTGGGGGTGAGGGAATATTAGATCAAATGTATCATGATTTTTTTTATACACTTTTTCTTAATTTATGATTATAATCAGATTATTCTTTTGAAAATTTTATCTACTATCCTATGCTTGATTAATGTAAAGAAGGAAATCACATAAAAAAGAAAATCAACATTGCTAAAATAAGAACAAACTCTCACAAGTTGTATAGTGGACAATTCCCAAAATGTCACAGGACTAAAGAATTTGTCATCTTTGTGACATTAATAGGGTGAAGATGAAAAACATTTTCTCTTAGAGTGTCTTGTGTATACCCAAATTAGATCATAATTTCAAAATATTTGTCACAATATCAACCTTTCTAACCTTCTAAGTCATCAAAATTATGGTGATCTTGGAACACTTCTCTTAATGATTTTCGATCACATAAATAAAACTCTAAAGAAATCCAAATAATCACTTACCTTTTTAAAGATTAAATAAACCAATTATTGACATTAATCATCATCAATATCTATAATTATTTAATTTAAAAATCTAAACATATTTTTAATATGAACATTGAATTCTTATTCAGAACTTTTTCCAGCAGAAAAAAATTTCTCAATTATATTAAGTAATATAATTTGTTCTCATAACTGAATACATCAACTGATAATAAGGAGCTGGCCAAGAGTGTCTTTCTCCAACAATTGGATAATCCAATTCGATGGAGGAAGAGTTATGCTACAAGCAATGAAGAAAAGTAGAACAACAGGTCAGAAAAGAAGTGAGGGTGATGAAATAAATGAGAGTGTCAAGGGGGTTGTACCATGAAAACAAATAAGAAAGAGAATGTTGAAGCTGCTTGCAAGGATTGATAGAACTAGTCTTAGAATATTTTGATCACATGTGAGGGGCCCCCATGGCCGTCCAGCCAAAGATTGTAAGTAATCAGGCCATCGATTTTTTGAAGAGATGACTTAGAGAGAAGGTCTGCATCTCTATTGAATTCTCACAAAGCATGAGTAAAGATGAGTTTCTTAAATTGGCATTGAATAATTCTTATGTGTTCCATCCAGGCCAAGAGAGTGATCGATTGGAGTTTGCCACTGTAATTCAACCAATCTATGATAACACTGGAATCGCCAATGAGATGGAGGTGATCAATATTTAGTCTTGTGGCCAAGTGAAGAGTGGCCCATGCACCCAATAGCTCAGCCCTTGTGTTGGTGCTCGGACCACAGTTAAAAGTCCATCTATAAATTGAGGTTGAATTTATTTTGATCAGACCACCCACTCCACTCAAAGTTCTGCAGCATTGGGCTGCACCATCAAACCACCCCATAGGGTAATCCTATGCTATGTGTGGGTTTATTAAAAAAAAAAAAAATCCCCTTGAATGGATGAATTCCTCTCCACAAATGATGCAGGCCAAGTGTTTTAAAAACCACAGAGTTGATCGAAGGTGAAGTGTCTTCAAAAATCTTGTTGTTGCTGGCCATCCAGATGAACCAATTGACCAAAGGACGTAAAACTTTATGTGTGCGCTTGCTGGAATGCCAGTGGGTAAAACAAGCTGAAAGAGAGTTCCCATTCTAGGTAGAAGTGGTGTTGAGGTCGATTCCAATCTTGTCCCAGACTTGGCCATTAAAATGGAAATGAATGAAGAGATGTTGAACATATTATGCTTCCCTATTGCAAAGATGAGAGATATTTGGGCCCATCCAACCCTTTCTGAGTAAGTTATCCCAGGTGGGGATTTTTTTTTCGTTTGCAAGCCAATTGAAGAGTTTGATCTTGAGTGGAATTTTCCACATCCGAAGTTTTTTGTGGCAGCCAAAGATATTGTTATGGACTACTGAATTTGCAATAGCCGTGTAGATGTTTTTTATAGACATATGGCCCGAGCTTTCATCACCTGCCCACAACAATTGATCCTCTACATTATGAAGTTGTACACCTGCGCAGGTTAGCTCTAGGTAGAAGCTATCCCATTCCTCCTCCTATTCTGTAGATAACTCTAACTCGTGTCCCGATTTCCAACCAATAAAAAAGAGCCCTTGTTCATGGAAGTGTGTCACTTGGTAGAGGTAATATATATTTAAATGGTTCAATTGAAGGATTAAAGGGAGAGACGGGTGTGGAGATGAACCGAGGCCTAGGATGCAGTCCTTATCCAGATCAATAGAGTGGTCGGAGCCATGCTTCCAACAGATCCATTTTTTAATCCATAGTGTCGATTTTGAGAGGTTTCTCCACATTTGAGAGGTAGTCTTGGAATGTGTGTGGGACGAGCGGAGGCCAGAGCAGTATTGACTGTAAAAATATAGGTTTTTCAAATTCCTTTGGTGGTGAGAAAATGTCAGAGAGAGTTGGAGGCCAGAGCAGTATTGACTATAAAAATATTCTTAACCCCCCATATGCCCTGTAATTTCGGTTTTGCCAAAGATTCCCAGTTGCAATGGTGCATCTTGTAAGGATCCTTATGGCATGTCCAGAGAAAGTTATACGTAAGTTTTCTAAGCTTATCTAGGATCAGCGAGGGGATGGCTTCTAGTGCCATCCAATAGATGGGTTGTCCTTCGTGGGTGGCTTTAATAAGAGTGTAGCGGCCTCCAATGGAGAGCCACTTGTTACACCAGTGTCCCAACTTTTTCTCCACCTTGGAGACAAGCCAGTCCCAGTAAGAAGTCTTATAATGATCAGGTTTGATGAAGTATCCCAGGTACTGGAAACCTTGTGAGAGATGTATAAAAGAATGAGGGAATATTCCATTAAGGAGATCTAGTTCTTGGTCTTGTATATTGGCATGGTGAAAAGTCAATTTGGACTAGTTGATTTGTAAGCCAGTGGCGGAGAAAAAAATCTTCAAGATATTATCAATTTCCTTCCAGTCAGGAGGACTGTCATTTGACATTATGAGGATTTCATCAGCAAAGAGGAGGTGGATGATCTTGACTAGCCTAGAGACATTGATCCCTATGATCTTACCTTCTGACTGGATTTTATTGTGAAGGATACTTAAGCCTTCCATGACCAGGATGAATAGGAGTGGTGAAAGAGGGCAACCCTATCACAGGCCTCCGCCACTGTGGCAGAAGGGAGAAGGTTCACGATTTATAAACATAGAAAATGTTGCACTTGTGATGCATCTCATGATCTAGATGATAGTGGAATGGATGAAGCCCATTTGGATGAGAATGAGTCTAATAAAATCCCAATCTATACAGTCGAAGGCCTTTTTTAGGTCTAGATTGAGGATAAGAGCACGTGATTTTTTATGACTGGTGTTGTGCAAGCATTCTTGTGTTGTGCCAATAGCATTGAGAATTTGACGCCCCTTCAAAAAGCCAAGTTGTTCACTGGATAGAGATTGCGAGAGGATGGGTTTGATTCTAATGACAATGATTTTAGAGATGATCTTGTAGAAGAGGTTGCAAAGGGAAATCGGTCTGTAATCACCAAAATTTGTCGAGTAATTTGTTTTCGGAATAAGTGTCAAGAAAGTGGAATTTAGGGCCCCAGATATTTTGCCATGGATTCTGGAATCTTCCACTAGTTCCTGAAGTTCATGTCCTAGCAGGTCAAAAAAGTGTAAGTAAAACTCTACGTTTCAACTGTCTGGGCCCAGGATTTTATCCTTTGAGAAGGATTTAAGAGCAGCCATAACTTCCTGTAATGTGCAAGGTTGATCCAGGAACAAAGAATCATCAGCTGTGATAGTGTGCGGGTAGATTTGGGCCACCGAGACTTGTGTTTGAATATGTGCTTGTGATATAGCCTCATAAAAAGACTTGAAATAAGGGGATGTTGCAGTCTTGATCTCTTGTTGTCCTATAAAAATTGTGCATGTATCATCAATGATGTCCCATATGTGCTTATTGTTCCTAGAGGAACTAGTGAAGCAATGGAAAACTTTATTATTAAGATAACCACATTTTACCCAGGTGACTCTGCTTCGTTGGCTCTAGAGTGCTTCATTGGTCAGTAGAATTTTATTTCTTTCAGATTCAACATGTCTAATGTGTTTAAGATTGTCCCATGCGTGCCCAACAAGAGAGTCGAGTCAGTGAAGATCTGATAGTCTGCACTCTAGCTCATGCAACATATGAAGCGTGCGCCTCTTGTGATGGATGGCCCATCTTTTAATAACAAATTTTAGATGTTTTTTTTTCCTCATGAAACGATGTTGTATACCCGAATCAAGCTGGAGGTTGGGGTCCGACCAAGCGGATTTGACTAAAGCAGCAAAATCATCTTCAATAAGCCAACATGAGTTAAATTTGATGGTATAAGAGATTCGCACCGGGGGTGATCCAAATTGTAAAATAATCAGAGTGTGGTCTGACAGGTAGGGGGTATCTACCCAAGATCTGAATCTACCATTTGTTGTAGCCAGGTTCTCTGAAATGTAGAAATGGTCTAAACGTTTGGAAATGGAATCCAAACCAGCTCTACCATTATGCCAAGTTGGAGATAGTACAGCCAGTGGGAAGTCGATCAAGCCATGAGATTGAAAAAGTGAGATGAAGTAGTCGGCCAAGGGATCTTGAATGGCCGAAGCACCCCAAATTTTGCCTGAATTGGTAGTGAAATTAAGGTCCCCTACAAGGATTAAATTCTAGAGATCAAGTAAGCCGCAAGACTCCACTTTATCCCATAAGAGTTTTCTATTTTGACAAGGACCATATGAATTGAGAAAGTTGATTTGCAGGTTATTCCACCGGCAGGTTCCCGTTAACAAAAGGCCACCACAACTCAAATATGGATGTAAGTCGAACTTAGAAGAGTCCCAAAACGTAGCTAAACCTATAGAATTTCCCACTGAATTAATTGAACATGTGTGTCAGTTGGGATGAAACTTTGTAAGAAAAGATCTAGCTTTATGCCCATCAACCAAGGTTTCCTGAAGGAAAATAATATCAGGAGAGATCCTAGAGAGAAGCTTTTTGAAGGCAGAGGATTTAAGGGGTCCCCCCACCCATCTAATATTGAGGGAGAGCAGGATCATTATTTGGATCTCTCTAGGGATTTCATGCCTCTAAGCTCCCCATTGTCAGTATTTTGTAATGATAAATCAGTAGAAGTAGATGAGGAAGGCCCCTCTTTGTGGCAGAAACTTCTGGTTTTGATAGGTGAGTGTACATAGCCAATCCCTCTTGACCATGTGTGTACCAGTCCCTGTTCCAGGTCTGGATTATTCCTGTGTCCCAAGAAACCAACCTCGCTATGTGGCATGTGGGTCGTTTTCCCCTGGTAGAAGGATATAGGAGAGGGAGTGTGGACTTCTTTAAGGGGTGGAAAGAGAGAGTACAAAAAATTGTTGAGAGTATTGTCATGCGGCTGTGCTTCAAAATACCCCGGCAAAGGGTATGGCGACTCCAGCTCCTACGGTAGGGATACAAGGCTAAAAGTCTCCAAGGGTGTAGAAGAGGAAGGTTCAAGGGGGTACCCCGCAGAGTGTTGGAACTGAGAGAGGCTATATAAGGTGGATCAGAAGAGTGTGTGATAGGTGCAGAGTGTGCGGGTAATGATGTTGAGGCTGTAGAGTTAAGAAGTGGAGCACACACAGTGGAAGGAAATTAGGTGAGGGGAGTCGACTGAAAGGGCAGAGGTCCATCTGGTAAGGTGGTAGTAGGTGGTGGGGAAAGAGCGCTCGCAGTGGGAGAGGTTTGAGCCTCAACAGACCGAGGAAGAGTAGCACAAGGAGAACCAGTCATAGCAGTGTCCAGAAGTTATTTTTCCCAGGTAGTAAGCGAGTAGAAAAGAGAGGGGAAAATAGACTTAAGCTTACCCATGACCAAGTTTAGATCAAATGAAACTCCAAAATTAGGGAGATCCGGATAAAAAGGATGTGAAGTCGCAACCGAAGAGTCCAATCTAGATGAGAGGTCAAGCATTGTTTCCTTTGTTTGTTCTTCATCAAAACAACCCGAACAAGTACTTCTAAGATGACCAATTTTCCTGCAGATAGTACATCTGAAGAGTAAGCCTAGGTAATCTAGGCTCTGGCAATAGAGCTTTCCTCTCCACTCAATGTCAAGACATTGTATAAGTCCATCATGAATATCAATCTCCACCATGACTCTAGCCAGATTTTTTTCAGTGCCTGTGAGTGAGTGAGGATCCATGCAGATGTAGCAACCGAGAAAGTTACCTATGGCCTCAAGAGATTTATGGTTCCAGAGATGTAATGGCAGGTCAGGAAGGAGGACCCAGAGATGTCTAAGTCGAAAATAGTCCTGCAAGGGATCCAAACTGATTCGCCAACGTTAGAGCATGAGGCTGTCACCATCCAATGTCTAGAGCCTCTCTAGAATAGTCGTGGAATCCTCTGGTGTTTTGAATCTGAAGCATAGCCAGCCTTGAGTTAGGATGGTGATCTCAGGAACGTAACTCAGGAGAGGCTTCCAAGTGGTGTGCATCCAATCAATTAGATCAGAGTGGCAGAGGTGTTTATAAGAGAACATGCCAACTAGGGCACAAAGGCTTAAGGAAATTGAGTCTTCTAGACCAATGTCTTGTACAAGGACCATTTTTCTCTTGGATGTTTTTGTACACCAGGGTTTAGGCTGAGATTTAAGGTTACCTTTCTGAGAGGGTCCAGTCGAGCAAGTAAACTGTTGTGATCCTACAGTTCCCTGCTAATCCAAGTAATTATTTTTTCCACTGATGGTAGAGATAGTGGGGGGAAATGAAGTAGCTCGAAAGGAAGTGGGGTAGAAACTGGCTAAGGTGGAGGTCTGAAGGCAGGTTGATGGTGGTGGCTGGCTAGGCAGGAAACCTGTAACTTGTGGGTGGGTGAAGGACTAGGTCTTTACCCTTCTTATTCAAAACTTAAGTATGTATGAATATCCTTTTATACATTTTAAGAATGTAACATTGTCTTTAAAGCTCTACACTCATATCAGATTTACATGGTTTGTGTCTCATCTTAACATTGGTTGAACATGTATAACAAATAATATGCGTGAGATGTACTTATAATATTTATATTTTTTTTTTCAAAAACATGTTATTGGTATTTGAAAATATACTTTTTATCACCTTAGAATAAGTTGTTAAAAAGTCTAATTTGCATTAATCAAGTTGCGTTTTCTTCACCTTTGGTATTTAATTTGCTTCATATATTATTTTCCGCCTTTTGTGAAGACAAATGAATTGACACCACTCACTCAACCCAATTTGCGATAAAGTTTGTTGAATTTCCATCATTTGATAAAGTTTAATTTTCTACTTTGCTCTACGTATAGGAGAGCACCAAAAAACACAAAGGAATTGATATGCATTAACCAAATTGCAATTATATAATCGGAGAATCGCACCCCATTTTCTTCACCAGTTACGGCCTTTCAAATCTTTCAGGTCATTGACGGCACCTTTCAAAGACTTTGCTCTCTGTATAAGGGAGCACCATCAAAGACGACAACTGACTTTAACTTTATGTTCCGGTCAATTCGGCAATTTTCCCACGTTATTGCCTTGCAATTTCTCTTCTCCCTGACTTTACTCATCTCCTTCTCTGCTACTATTATTCTCTCGCTGTTTGCCCGAAAGACACAACATAGACGGGCCCGGTTTGTACGAAGAAATTGAGATGCATTAACCAGATTGCAATGGACTCGCACCCCATTTTCTGCCTTTCAAATATTTTCTCCTTAGTTACTGCCTTTCAAATATTTTCTCCTTCTCTGCTACTATTATTCTCTCGCTGTTTTTGCGAGTATAGGGGAGCACCATCAAAGACGGCAACTGACTTTAACTTTATGTTCCGGTCAATTCGGCAATTTTCCCACGTTATTGCCTTGCAATTTCTCATCCTCGTGACTTTATTCATCTCCATACCTTCTTTATGACTTTTCTCTCAATAATGTGTTCAAACTTGTATATTGAACAGTGTCAAAACCGAGAGATACTCCAGCTTCACTGCAGATGGGGCAATATTTAATGGGCGCTCTTTGTATTGATGTCGCGGTTCTGTAAAATTTAACCATCTCCATTTTATATCAATATATAAAGGCTCTTGCTAAACTACTTCTGAATTCCATCTCCATTTTATATCAATATAAAAAGGCTCTTCCTAAACTACTTCTGAATTTAATAGAATATCTTGTTTGCACTTTGTTTTTTTATTTACACATCATTCATAACCGATCAAAAAAATTTATGATCTTACTATAGAACACCTTATATTTCTTACATTCCTAAAACTATAAGTTTTGACTCAATATATAGCCTTTCAAAAAAATCAGCGACAGTGAAAATGGATAATGGATAACAATTGTAGACTTCCAACATTTACAGAGAAAATGTGTCGTAACATTGCATTTCTTAAAAGCTAGAAGGGTAGAAATGAAGGCGAACTCGATGACTCCTGAGGCTACTGATCTTGAAGTTGTATTTGGCCACAGCTGTGAAGATGTGAGCAGTGCGATAGAGATAAACAAATGGGGCGCTTGAGTTCATTCTAGTCGTCATAGAAAAAAATCCCAACATGGAAAAAATGTGACATTGTTGGCAAATGAATAAATGAACCACTTCTTTACATCCAGTGTAGTTTTGAATTCCCCCACAATCAATAAAAAATTGTCTGAAACCATCAATAAAATTGATGCAAAACACTATGTAAGGACACTTGTAATGTAGTATTAGGGTTGAGAAACCTAATTTCCCCCACAATCAGTAAAACATTGTCTGAAACCACCACTGAAACCATCAATATAATCGATGCAAAACACTATGTAAGGACACTCGTAATGTAGTATTAGTGTTGATAAACCTAATCCCCCCCACAATCAATAAAATATTGTCTAAAACCACCGCTGAAACCATCCACAAAATTAATGCAAAACACTACGTAAGGACACTGGTAATGTAGTATTAGGGTTGAGAAACCTTACTCGTTTGGAATTTATTCCCCCAAATTTCCCTGGTTTTTTTGGCCTCCAAATTCCACAGGCTATCCAAACTGCAATTGAAGAGGAACTAGTGTAGCCCAAGAAAACCTTGGTTCTGCCAGGCAGTTGAAAATGCTTTTCCATGGTTGTTGTTCCTGGGGAAAGTTGGGTTCAGTCCAAATATCTTGGTACCTCTCGAAACTCAAACGACAACAACTTGCAATGAGCGATGACTTTTTGGGATCCGTAAAATCCACAAAGTGAAAAGACAACAACCAGAGTCTGACACAACAGATCAGAGAACCACCATTGTGGGATATACGGGTACATACACATCAATTTAGTATGAATATTAGGTTGACCATTTAAACTAACATCCAGAATTGATGACCCTGCAAAAAGGTAGTGATGGAAATTAAATCAATATAAGAAGTAGAAGAGGAAATGGTTGAAAATCCAAATGCATGAGTCGAAGAAAAAAACAAAATTGTATTTGACCATTCTTATTGTAAGCGGCAAGATCCAGCTCAAATTTATCGTTCACAATCTGTGAAATATTATATTTTGACCTTGGGCAGTGTACAAATCCAAGCTAAAAATAGGAAAAGTGTTTGCATTGTATATGTTAGTGCCCCAATAAGCAAGAGGGACTGCAAATTATACTACGAGGAGATAACCAACCAAGACTTTCATAATGGAAAAGAATGGAGAAATAAGAGAAATGAACAAGAAGGTTGCAATGGCACTCCTATCGAAACCAAAGGCACCTAGTCTCAGGCCATTCAAACTAGGGCCAATTTGCTATGTTGTGACAAAGCGAGGCCAAATCAAACACACCCACGATACGATATACATGGTTGACAATAGATAACCAAGGAATACAGAATACCAAAAGTTGGAGATCATGGCAACGAAGAAAAACTTATTACGAGACATCCCTTTTCCATGGTCTTTCTCATGTAGTACCTTGTATGCCAAACTCAAATCGTTCTCCATTATAACAATTCTCAGAGTTAATTAAACCAATGCGAACATAGTTAGAAAGATGGAACTATGTGGTTTTCAAAAACAAAAATAGTTTTTGGCTTGAGATACAAGTGTTACACATTATTTTGGTCACCCCAGTGATCCTTTTACAGCATGTGTTCATGTTCCCAAAAGAGTCTTCCTTCATGAGAAAAGTGATTGGCTTTCTCTTCTCAAAAACCCTATTAAAGAAGATCGCCGTAGGCTGCACAATATGCAGGGTGCGGCGATGCCTGATCGCTGCTCTCTGCCCTGAAACTGGTTTGCGAAGTCTCTGCAGGTTGTCCTATAGCTAGGGTGCGACAATGCTAAAAGACCAAGAAAAGGTAGAGCTTCACGAAATTTCTAGAAGGGGATCTTCTAGAATATGGGATGGCTTCCGAATAGATGGGATATTACTCGCTTCTCTGATTTGGTGGAATCATTCTAATCTCCTTAACCATCTCTCTTTCCCCTATATAAAGAGGGATTTCTCATGGAAAAGGCTAAGGCTAATGAAGGTTGAATAGGATAAGAATTGTATGAGGAATTCTACTTCAGTTCATGCTTGAGGGCTTCATTTCAGTTCATCAAGTCATTGTGGATCTTCTTCATTCAAGCTTGGAGAAAGTGTGTGTGTTGGAGTAAAGGACCACTGAAAGGGGACCTTGCAACATCAAGGTGTTTGGTTGTATCTTCCACTTTTATTTAATTTAATATAGTGGCATGTTTATTTCCCATAAAACCATTCTCATTTTATTGTATGATTCCTTGATCACATGCATAAGTTTTCATTGAGTATACTATTGTTGCTTTCACTTTGGTCGGCTTGTGTCACCTTGCAAGTCTAATATCGCAGGAGCACCGGAGTGAAGCAAGCACAACAAAGATACAAGGAAGTGATATTTAAACAGTATGTCGCTCATCTCTTGTTTGATAGTAAATTTAATTATTAGAGCTAAGGGAAAGTGTCATGTCTTGTCTTGTTTTGTTCTAGATCTAGGTGGATCTAGGGAGATCAGTTTATGTCTGCATTTACCGATTAATCCAATAAAAAAATTGGTGACTGTACTAGAGATACGACTTGTTTCTGGTTTTTTGTTGTCCATTTTCTTTTAGCCTACCTCCTTTTGTTTAAATCCAGTCTCTGAGTCTGTGGGTGATCCATCTGGACTCCCTGGGTCGAGAAAGTTCATTTAGACTCTTGTCCTTTTTCCAATTTTTCCTTATTTACAGAGATCGTCGCATTGTATCCCATATACAACCTGCAACGTTCCTTGATCGCCGCATCCTGCATGTTTACACTAGTGTGGAATCGCCGCATTCTGCCCCATAGCTAGCTTGTGGAGACCTCATTTCACTGCACTGTGCCTTACTGCTGAGCTACGACATTTCCTATAGGATTTGTTGGATAGGGCCTTTTTGTCTTATGTCACCCAGTTTTGCTTTGATCACCTAGGATGAACTTGTGGTGCCAGTATCCGACTGCTTTCTGAGTTTAATACTTGTTGTTGGTTGGTTTTCAAGGATTGAAAGTCTTATTTGTCATTTTGCAAGTTTTTTGTTTCTTGATATTTTGTCAACAAGGATATAATCTCTGGATCTAGATCTGAGTGCTTGATTGATAAAAAGTCTTTGATTTGATTAAAGTTTTGGATTGTTTTACATTATATGGATTGCTTATTGATTTGAAAGATATTTTCGTTTACATTTGGAGAAACACTTTCTTTTCATCTTCATTTTTATCTTCATTGAAAGTTTGATTTGGGTATTGCGTTGAGTGTATTCATTTTCTTTGATTATGTTTTCCTTTATTCATTAGATCTCTGATTTGGTTTTGGAAAGGAAGAATTGAAGTCATCGATTCTTTTCAGTAATCACTCATAAGAAAAAAAATTCAGTCGATTTTTTTTTTTAAAAGAGAGCAAATTGGGAAATTTGATAGCTTATGATTGTTTGGAATTGTGTTCATTCAAGAAAAACAAATTGCATTTCGTAGCTTTCGTGCTTCAAAAGAAATATCTTCTCCCTATTGTAATTAAAGTTCACTGAACTGAAAGATTGCATCATTCATCTCTTCTTGCATATTATTGGGTCAAGGTCTCATATGACATCAGTTTCATCTCCATCTCCCTCTTGAGTAAACAACAGCCTCTAAAACACTGTGTAATTTTAAAATTATTAGTAACTTTTATTTTCTAGAAACTCTTCTCACCAACATTAGCTAGGCTAGCACTTTGGAATAGGTTGTGAGGCACACTCTCCAAAGCATAAAACACACTGTAGCATCTTGTGATAGGGAGTGTTCAAATCCACTTGCAACATTTTGTCCTGGGAATCCCTTCTCACACAAGGGTCAAACCTGAGGTCACATTAAGGATGGAAAAGTTACTCACCCTACTTTGTTGGTCTTGGTGTAGATATTGCGAGTATTACGGGGGTCACTTGAAGGTATACCCACAATTATGAGTGGAAGCCTTTCGAGTTGATTTCAGGCTAGATACCCTACCCTTGCGTGTGGATCGGACTATCGACTGTTTCCCCAGGTATCATTGTTGTACTTGGTAACCTTAGTAGCCTATCTCTTTAGGGTCTTACGCGAGGTGACTGTGGAGGGGAAAGTCTTCACAGTACCTGGAATCTATGTTGGTCAGACTCACTCAGGATCCTTGAAGGGTATACCCATGATTATGTGTGGGAGCTTGCACCAGAGTGTAAGTCTATTAAGCAAGTTGTAAACGTAACTTTTCCACCCGCTCTATCCTAGCCCCTTCTTGTCTTGACTTCGTGACGTTGGATTTCATCACCAACTAGTGACTTTGAAATAAGAAGGTTTGTTTTCTTGGTTTGATTTCTAGATTCTATTAGCAAGTGTTATTTTGTTTCTGTAGTAAGCCATAGATTGTTTCCGTAAATTTTTTGGTTCGGCCAACATTAACCCTCCACGTCGTTCATGTAGGATGCAAGGGCTACCCCCGGAAGATCTAGAAGGTTACCTCCCTTTGCCTCCTAATTCACCAGAGGGCTCTCTGGAGCAGAGAGCAGTCCATAACGAAGTAACCTCACAAGTTGAAAATTTCAACTCTTTAGAAGACTACTGAATTATTTCTGATTCTCTAGAGGCTTTTCGACTTCCTCAAACTCTATTACCATATACTGGATATGAGAGACATATTCTCTGAATGAATTCATCAGGAGAGCTTGTTGTTGAGACTTCTAGAGCACCTACTGGAACTCATATAGGCCTTGGAGTAGAGAACCCCCTTTTTTCTAGTGAAGCCTTTGGAACCTCGCCTCGCACTGTGCGGGAGCTTTATGGAAACTTAGGGGCGAGTCCTAATTCACCTATTATATCGCAACTGCCTAAAATGTTTGTTACCTACATGATACCTTTATACCATTTTTCTAATACACCCAGCAATGTCACTGTCATTCCAGCCACACAGTCAGTTGGTCCTCGCACAACCCTTTCTCTCCAGATGGCCCATTCTACTATGGTTCCACACGCTACGACTGTTCCTACCGTAAATGTGGTGGTTAATCAAGCTCCCATTGGAACACCACTTCCGTCTAGACCTATCCCGTCACTTCCCCCTGGGTATCACGCTTTGAATACTTCCATTGCCATCCCTACCCAGAATCCATCTGGAGGGCAAAGACCTTTTATTCCTCCTGGGTATAATGTTGTTGTTGGTTTTGTTCCCACACCTACCCAGAGCTCCTCTGGAGGGTCGTACGTCCCTCCTCCACCTTTGTTTGGAGGGGCTAATTATCCTGGCCCTAGTGGATCCAACCCACTTGGGGGCACCAGTTCGTCTATCACTTCTGGTTTTCAGATTCCTTTTGGAGGACAACGTCAATTTGGGGCACAACCACAAGTTGGGGGGGGACCTCAATTTGGGGCACAACCTCAGGTCAGGTGGCAACCCCAGATTGGAGTACAACCTCAATCTAGGGCCCAACCTCAATTCGGGGGGCAACCCCAAATTGGCACCCATAACCCATTTTATGGGCAAACTACACCTATGTTACAAACTCAACCTTGGAATCTTCCTCTCCAAGGAAATCCACAACCGTTTGGGGGGAAACATCCTCAAGTTTACTCTTTTGTACCTCCCAATCTTGGCCAACCGTATCCAGTTTCCTTGAATCCTTCTTGGGGTCCAAACTTCCAATCGAATGTCGCTTTCCAAGGAAACATTCCAAATCAACCCAACCCTATCGACTGCATGCCTCAAAACCCTCCATAACCAAATATGTCAGGATTGTCTACTTAAATGCAGTCTTCTTACGGTCCTACTGGCATATTGACGAGACTTCCTCCCCAAAGTCACCAGTATCCTCAAGTGAATAGGAAGTTTCCTTTTCTCGCCACTTTGGATTTACCCGACATGTCTAGGATTTTGAATGATCCTATCTTACATTCTCCCCATTGGCCCGTCATACCGACCAAATTACTGTCTGACATTCCCAAGTTTGACAGTCAACCGGGAGAATATCCAAACCACCATATCATGACTTTTCATCTTTGGTGCTCGTCCAACTCATTAATGGACGACTCCATTCGATTACGACTCTTCCAGCGAACTCTTAGGGGTTCGGCAACAAATTGGTACATCGAGTTACCGCGAGGCTTCTTTCACGACTTTAATACCCTAGCCATGGATTTCCTCACACGTTACCAATTTCCAATTCATTACGAGATAGGAAATGAGATTTTGATTTCATTTAAGCAATCTTCTGCCACTCATATTTTCGATCACATTCATGAGTGGAGGCGTAGAAGACGTTTGATCAAAATCGACCTTCCTAATCAGTTATTGGCTAAGTGGTTCACTAAATCACTCATTAGTAAAATCGCTCGTGATGTTCCCATGGGTGGAGTTATCACTGAAGAGAAGGCGATTAGTCGTGCTCAGTACCTAGATCTTGTTTATTCGCAAACATGCACACTTTACTACTTGATCCCTGACGCTCCTCGCCCTTCTACCACCGCTACCTCAACAACCCTGACAGCTTCCCATTCTGTTGATGGTGTGATTAGCACCTTCCATGACGAAGCTCAATCCATGCAATCCCCTCACACCAACCCCAAATCTAATGCTTCTAATGTTCAACATGCTTCAACTCCTACTCCTTCCACCAGGAAAACTTCTGAGGTTAATTCTGTTCAGTCTACCCC
Source organism: Picea sitchensis (assembly GCA_010110895.2). NCBI lineage: Eukaryota > Viridiplantae > Streptophyta > Pinopsida > Pinales > Pinaceae > Picea > Picea sitchensis. The sequence goes on along the minus strand of SNQJ01S0021001.1, from coordinate 43,371 downwards.
TACTGGTAAAAAGAAATCTAAAAAAGGAAAGGGTAAGAACAAGGAGGGTAAAAATAATAATCCACAATCCGAAAATCCCAAAACACAACTTGTTGATGATAAGGATAAGTGTAAACCTCGATATCCTTGCCTTATCTATGGTGATGATCACTGCACGAAAAATTGTTCGAGATGTGTTGAGATCACTAAGTTCCTTCAAGGGATCGAGAAGCCTCCCACGCCTATCATTTTGTCACAACCTTTACCTTCTCAATAGAAGTCCCAATCGTTCATTCATGACCAACCTTCTCCTTCCACCACTTCATATGTCCTTATGTGTACTGGTGATTCAAAAAAGAATGACATTGCAATCACAACTCGGGCTAAAGATTACTCTCCTTCAAAGGAGAAATTTGACAATTTTCCACCTTCGTTGGTTCAACCGCCTCCCTCAACTTCACCTACCAATGGTCCTCTTCATCTCGAACGACCGGGTCTTGATACAATTCTTTGCCCTCCTCCAAAGGGTGTTGTTCGAAATTCTACATCCTCATGCGCATGCTGCTCAAAACTACAGTATTGTAGAAGACCTTGTGCAAGCACCCTCCACGATGTCAACTCTCGAAGTCCTTCAAAGTTGTCCCGCTCAATGGAAGGAACTATTAAAAGCCATTGGTGGAATTGATCCCAAAGATATGAATTTGATAATCTTTTACCTGGAAGGTCACATTCCAAGGCTACCTCCTTAGGTATCGTTTCAAATCCAAGTAGTTGTAGAAAACAAGAATATCTGTAGAACCATTATTGACGAGGGAGCCTTGACGTGCGTTATGTCTGTTACCTGTTGGAAAGCCATTGGCTCTCCTCCACTCACCGAATCACATAATACACTTAAGGCCTTCAATGGTTTTGGTTTTAAACCCTATGGTGTTCTTCCCTCATTTTCTATTACGTTGGAAGGAAAATCGGTCAAGGTATTTGATGTGCCTCTTGATTATAACCTTTTACTTGGTCATAGCTGGATTGATTCCATGCGTGTAGTTGTGTCTACCCTTTTCTGTGTGTTACATTTCCCACACCAAGGAAAATTCGTTACTGTTGACCAACTAGCCTTTTTTAATTCTGATTCCCATACTAGCAACGTACCCTTTATCTCAAAGATACCTCCTGGGTACGAGAATCTCCGTGTGGGTCTTCTGAAAGATTCAACTTTGATGGGTACATTCCCAATCCCACCACCCGATATTCCACCTTAAACATGATTTCCACCTCTGTTCATGAAACCCCTGCGTCTCATGACCCGCGGATAGTACCTGACCCTAGTGATTATCTTCGCTATGGCGAACAAATGCCTTTAAGTCTAGTTGAATCCACTTATCAAGCCATTCAATCAGTGACCTCTTCTACTCCCTCTCTCTATGATTCATCTCCCGATCCATTTCACTTGATATTTCCTGTCGATGAAATGATCATGTTAGTCATGTCTATGGAAGACACCCCATGGGACGATGGACATCATCGCTCCATTCGCTTCCTTGAGCAGGACACCATAGAGAGTTACCAATGGATTTCGACACCGTCGACTGTTGTTGTCATTTCCTCTATTCCCGAGTCAACACACGATATGCTATATGGAGGGAATCTGAGTAACATTTCACCCACCATTCCTCTTGACATATCCATTAAACCTAGAGTCATCGAAAATGTTCACATCAGAGCCTCGTGTTCCGCTGATGAGGTCGTCAGTTATAAAGCCATTTTTCAATAATTTTGTGACGTTTTCGCCTGGAGCTATGAAGAGATGTCGGGTATTGATCCCAATATCATTGTGAATGAAATTAAGACCTACCCATAGCTAAACCCATCCAGAAAAGACTTCTCCTGGTCCACCCTCGTAAAGTTGCTGCTATCAAGCTTGAAGTTGAAAAACATCTTAAGGTTGGCTTTATCTATCATGTGGCTTTAACCGATTGGGTATCCAATCTGGTTCCAGTAAATAAAAAACAAGGCACGATCTGTGTATGTGTCGATTATAGGGATATCAATAAAGCTTGTCCTAAGGACAATTATCCAACCCCCTTCATTGACCAGATCGTCGACGATTGTGTCGGGAGAGAAATCTTCTCTTTAATGGATGGTTTCTTCGGCTATAATCAAATTAATATTTTTCCCACGGATCAACACAAGACTGCTTTCATTTTTCCTTGGGGTACCTTTGCTTACCGGAAACTGCCTTTCGGTTTGAGGAACGCTGGTGAGATTTTTCAACGTGCCATGTCTTATTCTTTTCATGATATCAAGAACATTATACAACCGTATCTTGATGATCTACCGGTGCATTCCATGCATCACCAAGATCACCCGACACATCTCTGCGCCATTTTCCTTTGCTGTCATTTCTATCATATACATTTGAACCCACACAAATGTGTTTTTTGTGTGGAGTCTGACTGATTTCTAGGTTTTATTGTGTCAATTCATGGAATTAGGGTAGATCCCTTGAAGGTTGAGGCTATTCTTACTCTACCTCCTCCTTCCACACTACACCAGCTTCAAAGTTTGCAAGGGAAGGAAATTTTTTTGCGTCGATTCATTCCAAATTACGCTGAGTTAATGCTAGGATTTACTCGACTGTTAAAGAAAGGTTACCATTTTGTATGGGATGATAATGCTAACAAAGCATTCAAAGATTTGAAACTTTCCCTAACTCGACACCACTGCTTTTCCCACCAGATTATAGTCAAGACTATTTCCTCTATCTCGCTTCTTTGGAATCTACCATTTCCATGGTTTTAGTCCAAGAAGATGATCCGCACGATGAACATGTAATCTACTATTTGATTCAGAGTCTCACAACCACAGAAGCCAAATACCTACATGTGGAGAAACTGGCCTTGGTGGTTGTTCAAGCTACCCAACGTTTTTGTCATTATATCCTATTACGCAAGACCACTGTTATTTTCAATTGTAACCCCATGCAACATATCCTCACTCGACAATTGTTGGGGGGAAAGTACTCCAAGTGGATAGTGATTCTTCACTCCACTAAGACAGAAAATGTGGCAGAGGATTCCTTACCTAACGAATCTCTTTTTCTGATCAGTTCTGATGACATATGGTATGGAGATATCATTATCTATCTCCATACTCAAACTTTCCGTCCTGATCTATCTAGTAAGGATCATCATCGTATACGATATCGAGCCCGCCAATACATCATTCTCTGTGACACCCTTTATCGCCAAGGTATTGACTCCATTTTTTGACAATGTCTCACTTATGACGAAGTTGAGAAAATTTTGAATGACTACCACTCCGGAGCATGTGGCGGTCATATGTCTGGGTATGCCACTTCCCAAAAGATCTTACGTGCAGGGTACTTCTATCCTTATTTGTTTAAATATTGTATTATTTCCGTCTGGAAATGCCATGTTTTCCAAACGTATAACAACAAGATAAGATCTCATCCTGCTCCTTTACACCCTGTATTTTTCGTTGGTCCCTTCGCGAAATGGGGCATTGACTTCATGACATGTAACCCTCACTCGGTCGAGGGGCATGGATACATTATTGTAGATGTGGATTATTTCACTAAATGGGTCGAGGCGATGCCTACATTCGATAACACCGGGAAAACTACAACATTCTTCATATTCAATCATATCATCACTCGATTTGGAATCTTGTGAGTTATCGTTACGGATCACGATAGTCATTTTCGTAACTTTATGATGTCTGAACTTACTGAAAAGTTGGGTCTTTGCCATGAAAACTTGACCCCCTATTATCCACAGGCCAATGGCCAAGTTGAAGCAATAAACAAAGTCCTTATTACTATGCTTCGATGGATGATTGGAATTCATAAGACAAGTTGGAAAACGATTTTTTTTTCAGCATTATGGTCCTATCGGACATCCCTTAAGTCTGCCACGAGATTTATGCCTTTCCAGTTAGTGTATGGTATTGAAGTTGTTTTGCCAATTGAATGTGAGATACCATCTTTAAAGCTAGCCGTTGAACTTCTCCCCAACACCTCTGTGAAAGAGGAGCGTCTTTTGTATCTGATGCAATTAGATGAAACACATCATGATGTTTCCCTGGTTATTGAAACTTAGAAGAAACATGTTAAATCCCAATACGAAAAACATGTCAAGCCACGTGTTTTTTCTGAAGGTGATCTAGTTCTTCTTTACAACCAAGATCGTGATTTTCTAGGGGCTGGTAAATTCGAATCTATGTGGTGAGGTACTTATATTGTAAAACAAGTGTTGGAGAAGGGAGCTTACGAGTTAGTGGATTATGATGGAATTCCTTTGAGTGAACCTAGAAATGGGCTTTACTTGAAGAAGTATTATTCTTAGGTCATCTTTGCATGAGTGCTTGTGTTTTTACTGTATCATACTCTTGTGTGCTACTCTGGTGTGCTTTTTCATTGTTTGGTTTCGACCCCCAGCTACTTACCTTGTTTTGTGCTTGGTTTCTAGATGTCGTTGTCTTCGCTACCCTACATTGGCTTCGTCGATGACGCTAGTCATAGTACTCAGAACTTAGTGTTTGCTGCTTGGGCAATCTGTGCACCTACGAATGAATTGATCAGCCTATGCAGTGTTTTCCTTGGTCTTGCAACTAACAATATCGCGGAATACAATGCAGTCATCGAATTCTTGACCAACGTTGTTTCACTTGGAATCCATCATCTTGTTGTACAACTCGATTTCCAGTTAGTAGTACTACAATTGATTAATGTCTATGCTATCCGAAGTTCTACTTTGTTAAGGGTATATTTACGAATTTGCCTCTTCTAACGTCATTTTGATTACATTGAATATCAACACATTCTTAGATGTCTAAATACATTAACATATGCATTAACTAATTACGTGTTGGACATAAATTTGAGACACTTATAAATCCAATCACATTTTCTATATAAAGAAAGTAAGTTGGTAGAAGCCTCATGTATATATAACGATAAAAGTTTTACAAAAAGTGTATTTTTCCAAAGACCAAAATATAAAAAATGTGAAGCACATGGATTCATATATAAATATAGCATCAAGGATGCTACTCTCTATAGCATGCGACTGTCTGTGCTACTCTACGGATCAATCGACCAATGGATGCAGAGATGCCCATGGTATGGTGTTGATAACACCTTGGGACATCATCAATAGAAGTATCTGGGATGTCCATCGTCAGCCTCTCCATGTTTTTTTCAATAGCCTCGTAGTCAATAGCAGATAATCTTGTTACCTTGAATCTCTCCCCTCGCCTCTGGATGGGGGATGAACTTGGAGGTTGGTGAGGTCCCACATCTGCATCATCAAAGAATGTTTATGATTATTCATCAGATAAAAAACATAAAAACATTTCATATTAAAAATTACAAAAACATTATAAAAACAAAATGTGCTTTTTACCTATGTTCCCCCATTGAGAACCCTCAAGAAGAACCAAGCCTGGATCACCTCAGAAGTCTAAGCCATCATATGTGTAGTCATCTATCATAAGTATTTGGGTCCTCAACCAATCAAAGAAAACATCATTGTACCTGATAATAGGACCAGTCACATGTCGTTCCATGAGGCCGACCCACCTCTTCATTCTTGGATCATGTGGGGCAGGTATGCCCCACTCTACTTGTAGGCGTAAGTTTGGAACCCTCTCTAGGAAGGACACCAAAATTGATCCATGTCTGAACTATTTCAGCTCACCTTTCCTACACTTGGTCAACTGTTTTTTCATGCTCCTGAGAACCTCGTCACACCAGTTAAAGACTCGGGGCTCCATGCACTCCACTTCATATTGAAAGTAGCTCTGAAGAGCAATATGGGGAGATGCACTCCCTGTCATACGTGTGATGGTGAAAAGGATGGTTTGTAGGGGAAAGTCCTGGACATCCCTAATAGCGACCTTGTTGCTACGTCTCTCAGCCTCTGGTACACAATGTCGAAGAATATACTCATTCATCGACAGTCCACTGCCCCTGTTGCCTGTCAAAGTCACACAGGATCCGTTGCGAGATAGCCCCATCAAAAAATAAATATCCTCGATATATAGAGTGAGTATGTGAGATCCCACATGGAATACCTGCTGGTCCACATCCCACATGTGGACTAAATATTCAAGCAACCTCAACTGGGCCCTCATGCCTTGGATCTTAAATAATTTTAGAAGTCCACACTGTCGGAGGGAATTTACCATTACAGGGTCATTCCCGACGAATTAATCCTTGTCCTCATGTTCTCTCTCCCTCCATTCCAACATTTTGACCATCAAAAACCTGCATTGGAACCACAAGGAGAGATTAGAATATTTATTTGCCTCCCTGGAAATTTTTATTGGCTAAACATCTCTTAAAAAGTTTTTTTGTTACGCGCGCCACAGGAAAGGGCATCCACACAGTGTGGAATCACCGCAAAATAGCCATAGGGCCGCTTGCGGTGACCCTAGATCGTCATAGGGAACGATATAAGGCACATGTGGTGACCTCCGTGCACAAATACCCTCACAAATTTAACCCAACATTCTACTTTTAACCTATAAAAACAAAAATTAATCCAAGGAAAGTGGAGAGGACAAGAAGATTACCAGTTTAGCGAAGACCATTCGTCAAATGATTAATTGTGCCTCTCGCAATCCACAGTGGATGGTTGAGGAAAAATGGGGGTTTTGCAACAAGTTTTGGGTGGAATAACAATGGAATGGTAAAAAGAAGTTTTTACCCATATTTATTAACCTTTTCACTTTTACATTTATATTTTATATTATTTTATGCATTCCACCTAAGCCTTAAAGTTCTAACGACATTGCAAGTGTTTGATTTTTTACAGGTGAGAAATCTAGGAGTGAAAACGATGAAACAAAAATATATTTTTTGGTTTGTTTTTACATTTGTCGCATGTACACTACTTTTTGGGTTTTCAGGAAAAACCTCGAGCTCAATATTTGTTCGTTCTCATGCTCGTAAATCAATGAGAACGCAACCGAGTAGACTTTTATCACTTTTTTTGGACTCGTAAAGGTTACACGAAAGAGGAACCCCCTGGATTTCCTGTTAGGCTCTTTTCAGATTCTCTAAACATGAAAAGATTGTCAAGCGACCTTGTTCTTTTCACGCTCATAAAAGTATTTGAAGAAAACACCTCGCGAGTAGTAAATTATCACTTTTTCAGTATCGTCAGATTAATTTACGAAAAAGGACCTTATGGAGTTTTCTTTAAGTGTTTTTTAGACTCTCTAAACATGAAAAACCCTTGAGTTTTCTCTCTTTGGACTCATTAAACAAACATCGAAAGACCCATATGGGACCAGACCACTCCTTCTTAGGGTTCGTTAAAAATACTCTGAGGGACTCATCCAAAGGATGAGCTTACATCAATAAGCATATGTTATCCTCCTCAAGCTTGCATAAAAATAAAGAGGTACTCGCCAGAAATGGTGGGGGAAAATTTGTGAAAGAGATGTGTCTCTATATTTGTGTTATTGGCAATAATAGTTGCTCTTGAACATGACACCCCGTTCATCATTGTATCCGGGTTGGGAAATCTATTTGTCTCTCATTTGGCCTTCCACAAGTTCATAGCTCGGGTCGTCCTTGAGTCAATGATGCCAAGACCATTTTCATGTCATTCATATGTTCAAGAGAAGTCCAACCCTAAACAAGCCCTCTATCGAGTCAGCCATGTGTAGTTATATATTCCTACCATGTCGACCTTCCCTGTGTCAGTTTCAAATCATTTTCATACTTTGATCTACCTCAAATCTGTTACTTATTTCATGTCATTGATGGGGGATACATCAATGCCCTCCTATGACGAGTCTTTTCCTGTCGAATTCAACTCATTATCCGGGAACAAGACTTAGAAATCCTTAAGTACCTTAGAGCCTGCATGCCTCAATGGTAGGTTTCTTCACTTTCAATGGTGGGTTCACATCATTGATCCCTGATTGAGAGATTCCATCGAGTGTTTGACTTCATCTCATTTATTCACATTCATTGGATTGTACTAAGGTACCTTGGGATTCATTGACTTCAATGGTGATTTCCCTCACACTTGTTAATGGTTTTCATCAAGGGTCAGTAATCAAGTGGTTTCTACCATGTTCAACTTCAACACCTGTAATCACATGGCTAGATTCGTACTTACAGACGAGGAAATTGAATACCCTGGATCTTATCATTTTGGTCCAGGTTGCGATGGAGTATTCATTATTTGTATTGACATACATCCACTGTGTATGTCTCGTGGCTATGTCTGAATTTGAGTTTTCTAGAGCATAGATCCATAGTGTATTCCTGGTGGCTATGCATAATCCTAATGACATGGATCCACAATGTATGATTGGTGGCCATGACTGAAATTTATGATTTAAATCACTTGTAGTCTGAGCATGGGAATTTCTACCTCAGAAATGGTATGATGTTATGCAGATGCTTGATTGTTTGCAGGTTCTCGATTGGTGTGCTCCTCATTTCTGAGACACACACATTCTACAAAGTATTTTGACTGTCACAAGTTCCAGCCTCATACTTTGGGGGGAATTATGTTACACATTATTTTGGTCACCCCAGTGTTCCTTTTACAACATGTGTTCATGTTCCCAAAAGAGTCTTCCTTCATGAGAAAAGTGATAGGTTTTCTATTCTCAAAAACCCTATTAAAGAAGATCGACGCAGGCTGCACTATATGCAGGGTATGGCGATGCATGATCGCCACTCTCTTCCCTAAAAATGGTTTGCGACGTCTCCACAGGCTGTCCTACAGCTAGGGTGTGGAAATGCTAAAAGACTAAGAAAAGGTCGAGCTTCATGAAAGTTCTAGAAGGAAATCTTCTAGAAGATGAGGTGGCTTCCGAATATATGGGATCTTACTCACTTCTCTGATTTGGTGGGATCATCCTAATCTCTTTAACCATCTCTCTTTCCCCTATATAAAGAGGTATTTCTCATGGAAAAGGCTAAGATTAATGAAGGTTGAACAGGCTAAGAAATGTATGAGAAATTCTACTTCAGTTCATGCTTGAGGGATTCATTTCAGTTCATATAGAGGTCTGACAAATGGTAGAATTCATATAGAATACAGACCAAACCTAATATGGCACATGTTGACATTAAAGTGGATCTGGACAGACGACGAAAGGCTTGAAGATAACCATCCCTTAAAATAATGCCTTTAGCGTAATAATATTTTGGGTTTACTGGCACAAGCATCTTTAATCTTCCTCTTTCTATTCTTGATTTTAGTTTAAATATTCTTATAAATAGTATCCATATCCAATATGAGTTACTTGGAAACTCTATATCTCACTACAAATACGCTTATTGGTAGTATACCTAAAAGCATTGCAAATTTGACTTGACGAACAACAATGTCATAAGTACAATTCCAAATTCCATAGAAAAGCTTCATTCATTACAAAATTTATATTTGGATTCAAATAATTTAACTAGACGTATGCCACATAACATAGGTCAACTAAAGACTCTCATTTCATTAAAAATTGGACCTATCCTCATTTCTCACATACATAAGCTCTTCAATTTGGCTATTCAACAAGGCTTCCCAATACCTTGGACTCAAAGCCTCATTGTACCTATTTTCAAAATATGGGATAAAAGAAAATTGTCTAATTATAGGAATATTATGATTAGCCCCATTTTATCTAAGCTATACTGAAGCATTTTGGAAAAGAAGATCGACACATAGCTAGAAATCCATGGAAAAAGAGCTAGATTCCAGGCTGGGTTTAGAGGCTATCATTCCACTGTGGACCACCTTGTTACATTTACGACCATTGTAGAGGATTGGCGTAATGATAAAACCGATGTCCTTTGTTGTTTCATTTATTTTATAAAATCTTTTGACATTGTGCCCAAGACAAACTTATGGAATAGGTTAGAAGATATTAAAGTCCTTTTCGATTTAAGAGTCGTTGTAGTAAGTCTATATGAGAAATTTATTGCCAAGTTTAGGAACACTGAGGGATGATCGAAAAAAATTAACTATAATATAGGATTCAAGAAAATTTTTCCCCTGTCCCCTACCCCTTTTCATCATTTGATAAGTTAGAAAATTGTTTGGAGGATGCAAGCTTTGTTTGCTCGACTCTCACTAGTATAGTGATCATCCTCCTTCTTTATGTTGATGATATTTTTCTTATGATGAAGAGTCCCTATGACCTAGGTAAGTAACTAATAACCCTCAAGGACTTCTTCTCTAGCATGGGCATGACTGTGAACACTAACAAAACAAAGGTTATGATAATTAAATCCAAAAGGATCACCTACGATACTTTTATTTATGACAACAATAGCTTGGAGGAAGTTCCTCCATACAATTATCTTGGAATTGATATCCACCACAAGCTCAAATGGAACTATTGCTACGATGAAAATCTCTCTATGGCTAGGGGGGAACCACAATAGATGGAACGACACCCATAAATCAACTATAATCTCAAGTATGCTATATAAATGAAAATGCTAACAAGAGAAGGCTAGAATCCTACCTCATCCGGACGTCCGAAGAAGATCGTCGTTAAGCACAAGACTCAAAGATTTATACCTGCAACATGTCCTAAAAAACCAAGATAATAAAAACGTGGAAATGATATATAATGTTAGCACATAAATTAGCATAATCCATTAACATACATAAAAAAATAAGCCCACGTAAAGTAACAGAAATACTTGAAATATAGCAATTGGATGAGAAAGGAGTATTTATATTAATGTAGTCAACATAAGTACATAGGTGACAAACTTCTGCAATGGCACATATCAGAACCAAGAAACTAAGTCCCCCCAATTGGGCCTCCACCACTTCAATCCTCCACAAAGGCAAGCTCACAAGTAGTAGGAACCAATGAAGTTCTCCATCTCAAGATAGGAAGAGCTCGGGGAATGAACACAAGAAGTTCATACTTTCAAGGACAAAGGGATGAAGACTCAATTTGAGGTGAAACTTCTCCAGAGTGTCTTTTCTCTCAATATGATGAATGTCTCAAGGCTTTTATATGGCTCAATTTATATCCTCTAAATGGAATTGAAGTGTCAAGTCGAAGCGTTTCCAGTATATGGAAGGTCAAGGATCATGGATCACATGACATGGCATGGAAACCCAACATATTTTTTAATTTTTGAGCACCAAACCCGATGTACGCAGGTTGTATTGGAGAAACCTATGTATATGTGAGTCATCTAACTGTAGGTCACGTATATGGACAAAAATATGTATTTTTCGCTCTGGAGTGAGAAAAAAAGGGGAATTGAAGTCTGCAGAGGGAAATGGAAGGCCATCAAAGCAAGATCATGGAGTGTGGAAAAATTTGCTATAACATATGCCCCCTAATGTGTGAGGTCGACCGAAATACATTATAATTCCCATAAGTGGAGCAATGAAGTCTCAGCTGGAAGTGCTAGTTACTCATGAGAATGTTACAATTCATATTGACTCTATACACATGGATGCCAATATGAATTACACTGTAGATCCATGTGGATAAATATCAAATAGTTGTTCATGGCCATGAATAGGAAACACAAAGTGGAAATATGCCATAGGATGTCATAGTCACGAACAAAACATAGTGGAGTCCATTCTCAAAATCAACCAAATATATCTTTATACAATGGAGTACAATCTGATCTTCCCTAATTATTGAGTTCATATAGGTACTAGTCTGATGAAAGACAACAACAAATATGGGGTGTTGCTACTGCAAACTAGAGGTCTTCTACACTATCCACTAAAGGTGCAAGTATACATTATGTGAATAGAGGAGTTGAAGTTGAACATAATGAGACTTTGTTTGATTACCGGTCATTAAGGTATATCATTAACAAATGCGAGACAACCCACAGATAATGAAAGTAGGCGTTAAGGCACCGAGTACATTCAACAAGCGTTAATAAGGGTGTTGTGGTCGAACACTTGAAGAATCCATCGATCAAGAAACATTAATGTATTCCCAATCGTCGATGGCGGGAAGACCTACCACTGATGACTACAAGCCTCTAGGTACTCATAGGACTCTAGATATCAATTCCATAATAGATGAGCTAAATCCAATGGAAGGAGACTCGCTAAAAGGAGAGCATTAAGGTATCTATCATCATCCAATGTGAGGTACAAAGCAATATCTTGATAATTAGGAGGAGCTCGGACGAATAGGATGTTCACAAACAAAAAAACATGTGTGTCTCTTGCATGCACCAGATGCAAGTAGTACATGAAAGAGACCCTTTGAATAACATCCAATGAGGAAAATTGTTGACAAAGGAAAGGAAACCACCAATAGGTCTAATGGAATCCAAGACATTGAACGAATACCTAGATGTGTGAATATATTTCTTTCCATCGAACACAACGAAAACCCCCCAATCAACGACCAATGAGGAGATGTCATCTATTGGGTTCAAGGTTACCTACCAATGATGAAAGTAGGCCCAGGGTGCAAGGTGGGACAACAACTTCATGTGATTTTGAGATTCACTAAGGGTATGGTCGACATGCAAAGTCAAGAGTTCTAAGGAGTGGCTGACACAAGATTGTACTTTCTTTGAACAAGAGCATGAGACAAATGGATAACTCAGGAAACATAGACTTCACATTGATCATTGACAAAAATTTGTGATGCAGGATGCATCAACAACCTCTCCATAAGGACTAGAAGAATAACTAGTCAGAAGAGTAGACTCTAAGGAACGATCTCATCTTGTTGAGGCCATGCTAAACCAAAAACATGGATGAAATGGACTCAAGTGTTTGTTCTTTGTTCAAAGGTGACACAACTGCTATCAATAGGAGATAATATTTTTTTCCCGCACGTCTTTTTTTTTGGTTTTTTCATAGTCAAAGAAATGCTATGATACAGGAGAGGAAACAAGTGTCGCAAGTAAGAAACTAGTTCCAGGAAGTGGACCATACATATGTTCAATGCAAGGGAACACATGTGGGGCATGGACACTCGGGGGGATGTTTCCTCTACAAGTAAAGGGTGTCAAGCTGCAAAGGATATATGAAAGGGACTGCTTGGCTAGTGATGAGAATTGTTGAGGCAAGCGACCTATAATGAGAAAGAGGGAGCTGGAAATAGGCTCAAAAATGCAATAAGGATAATGGGATGTGATTATAACTTAACTCAACAAGTATCCTTTTTCGTAGATGTTAATCCCCTAGTCTCAAAAAAGTATAAAATAATACCCATGAGAACTCTTCTGGCCAACAGTGACCAGAGTATTCATTTTTTGTAAGTAGTCTACTTGGTAAGGAAAAGTGTTAAACTTATACCAGAATATACATCCTTTCAAAACCCTTTAACAAGTGTGAAAGAGACATGTTCACTCAACAATCTTTTCATTTTTACAGGGGTCGGAAAAGAGCTTAACCAAGACACAGGGGGGGTCCCATAGGTAATGGTCATAATTATATTGAGTAAGAAAATGGGGTTCGAATGAAAATTCATATTTTGACTATACGGAACTCCTAGTCCTATGGAGTAACTTCTGCATGGGAACCAAATCAAAAAAGTGTTCTAACTAGGGTACCCATGTTTGGTAATTCCCTACCATTTAATAATGACACTTATAGTAGCAGTGAGAAGGTTCTTTGTCATTAAGAAATGGGTTCATACCTAGTGCATGTGAATCACGGTCATAGGACGATGCAGAAATGCAAAGCGGGGTGAGAACCTATCCTATATGTCAATGACGAAATATACCCACCGGAGGCACAAACGGGTGATATGGCACTAGAAATCCGTTACAAAACCTAAACAAAACCACTTCAAACTAGGTCTTTCACTGCGTTATTAGTCCATAAGGTCAAAAATAGAAAAGATAAGGTAAAACTATATAAAGTGGGTAAATTTTTTTTATTAATAGTAAAAATAAGAAATTTTACCATACCATTTGATTTTTTCACCCACATAGTGCTTTTGAGGCCATTTTAACCACAATATTCCAGTGACGATTGTGGGAGCTACGATCAATGGAATTTGAAACTGTCTGGACCAAGTAAGTTCCTATCCCATCCTCTTCCATTTCAATGGTTTAATTTTTTGTTTCAATGACAAATTTTTGAGTATGAGAGGTTGTAAGCTAGAAACTAGGGTGTACACAGGTGGGAGTTCATCGAGTCATGTACACAACCTCATGTACGCAGGAAAAGTGAATCCTTCCAGCGTATAGGAAGCCCTATATGCAATTGTCATAAAGGTAACCTGCATATAACTCCACAAACAAGTTTTTAAAGATAATTAACTAAAAATTTGGTCTTTCCTTTGCATGATGGTGATTGAATAGAGGGAAAGGGAGCATGAAGAGGTTGATGCAATAGTACAAAGATATGTAAGGGCCCAACAAGATTTTAAAATATGTGGGCTCTATAAATTTTGGGCCATAAAAGGAATGAGGGCTCAAGTGAGGTCGCTCTAGTTACTGATAAACTATTGGGATCTAGAGAGTGAGTCCTTCAATATCAATGGGAAACCATTGATAATTGAAGTGGATGATATATACTTTATCACAGGATTGTCTCACTGAGGTGAGATGGTGAATCTCAAGGCTCGATGGGCTGGAGGTTGGAAGGCTATGGAGGAGTACATCGCCACCCACTATGTTGCAGGAACAAAGAAAGTAGGGAGCCAATTCCCTATCAGGGCAATTGAGAACCTGATTCTAAATATCGTCGTGTTAATACTCACACAGATATCAGGGTTGGCCTCATTGCACCAGGCATTGAGGCCACTCATGTTCTATGTGGTGGATTGTTTGAGACCCATGGTTTATGATTGGTGCACCTCACTACTAGCCAACATTAAGAGTCAGTTGATGGATTTGAAACTCAGGAGAATGAGGACCTTTGGGTTTTCATCCATACTGTGTATTTTTTTCTTTGAGAGGGTTCCAGGCCTGAGCCATAGAGTAGATATTACTCCACATGAACTATTTGATCCAGCCATGTCATGGTGGACTGAGGCGATTAGGCGACTAGGAGGTGGTAGGGTGCCAACCCCCTACAATGATGAGTTATTTCACTAGTGGCGTCGACAGGTCATATCCATCAATGACTATCCCTATGAAGGGATCAACTATCGAGGGGACCAAAACATTCCATTGCCACCAGTACCCGCCTTTGGAGAGATCAATAAGAATTGGTTTTTATATATTTCATATTTTTTTGTGTTTTTTAATTTGATAAAGGAAAAACAAAAACACAAATAGTTTTGTATGGTATCATGTATTAACAATTATTTTCTTATGTAGACATAGGTCCACGACAAATAGAATGGTTCCCATGACATCAGTGCAGGCACCGAGGAGATTATCTTGTAGGCAGGGAAGCGAATATATTTCTCAAAAATGTACAGGGAAACTTGTCTTTCTTGAAGCACAGGATTCCTATGGCCTAGGTAGAGGATCTGCCAAAGGAGATGCAGAGGTAGGTGGTGGGTGTACCCCATGGTGGGTGTACCCCATGCATGGGTCAGACTCTTTCAGCATCTTACAAACGTGGTAGTATGTGATCATGACATGCATTAGACACTACATTCTTAGATGCCATGGTTATGCAATGTATCAGTCATATATGTATTATGAGGGATTGAGCCCAATTTTGTACTATGACACCGTATTTTTGTTGATGATTACAATTGTGTGAGACATTGTCCAGGACATAGACCAATTGAGTCGACCTGAGAGAGAGCCCTGAGATGGGTGTGTGGTTCCTATCTGAGATAGAAATGGAATGTAGTGATGGCCTCCTCCTTACAGAGAGTTGAGAAGAAATCCAAATGATTCTCTTGTGTAACGCAGTGAGAAAGGAGATATGTTGAGTTGGACGTGCCTATGGCTGAGCACAAGGTGAATGTGTGAATCCCCATAGAGCTAGGTGCATCATCATGAGATAGAGATGAAGACAATGTATTTGCTAGCTCTGAGCAGATAGTTGAGATGATGAACTCTAGATGACTCTCATGTGTAATGTAGTGGGAAAGAAGATTTGTTGAGTGGATGTGCCTGTGGATGAGCACATGTGAACGTGATCCTAGTGGATGAGCACTAGTGAGTGTGGTTCTCCTGTGAGACTTAGTGATATAGAGATATGGACATCCCTATGGATGTGCCCCTAGTGGCTTAGCACTAGTGGGTGTATGAGATCCCTTTCTATATTGTTCAAGATTCAAACCTACTTGTAACGCTAATTGTAATGTAAAGGGTATAGGTCGGCCCCACCTTAATGTAATTGATAATTAATCTGATTATTATTAATTATATTGTGAGATAGAGAGGTCAGCCCTATTGTGACAATAGACACTTATGTTGACAGGTCAAGTCTAATATAAGTAAAGGTAAATTCCCCATTGAGGAATCATATCTTTTGTGTGAGTCTGGAAATTTCAGCAAGTACATCTTCTTGGGAAAAGTGTGCACCTCTCTTGGGTGCTAGTCTTATAGGGTTTGTGAGCACCCTTTTGTGTGATAGATTTTCTTGGTGGTGGAGGTCTTTCTCTTGAAGAATATAGCAAAGTATTGGCTAGGTTTTCTTCCCTTGTTGAGAAGGTTTTCCCGGGATACTTCTTGTGTACTTTTGCATGGTGTTTCATCTTGTGATCTTTGTTGTTGCAACAAAATTGTTTATGGTTTAAGTGAAATGCTAAAATGGAATGAAATTCATTCTTAATCCTATATTATTGAAAAATTAGCATGGTATTAGAGCATAGGTCTTGAGGAACCCATTGCACAAGCATCTACCAGTCTCCTCTTTTTTCTGCAGAACTGTACGACCCTCCTAGGGTTTCCATAAAATCCATACGAACCTCATTTGTTAGGTATTTTATCCCTTAATACTTGGACGTTGGGGATAATTTTGACATAGGAGAGTATGATCTTATCCAATGGACCTCCAAAGACTCTCAGAGTGGAATTCCAAGCATTTTGAAATTTTGGCCCTAGGGTTTCGCTAATTTCTGCAAAAACATTAGTATTAGGGAAACTCATTGAAGGATGTCTTCAGGTCACCAGTGTTCTCCTATATTTAAAAGGATTATTGTTGGCATTCATAAGTCCAACAAAACTTAAAAGTGCTATCCTAGCCTAGCCGTTAGGTTTCCTAGCCTATTTGACAAGGGGTTGTGAAGAATCTAAAATTATGATGAACAAGAACTATGATGGAAGATAAGCTTGATGGATCAATCAACTTCAAGTTCCTGGAAAACAAAACTTCAGAGGAAGGCTTATTGTGGGCGATACAAAAAGGTGACACTATGACTACCTTCTTCATGAAGATTTCAGAGGACAGAGATCAGTCAGGTGCCATTGGAAAAATCATATCAGCACCCTCAGGTATGCATTTGTATATATATTATTTGTATCATTATCATAAGGGTAATTGCAGAAGGAGGGAACCATTGATAAATTCATGGATCTAGAGGGATCTCAGTGCAGTCAGAGGAACAACACACTAGAAGTGAAGACTCTAGGTTTGATTGTTGTAATTGTCATTCCTCTAACCTATATTTCTAAAGTTTGCTACATTACAAATAGGTGTTGTAGCTGTGACAACAATCCTTAAATTGTTTTGATTCTAGAGATGTACTCATTATTCTCCTTTAGGAGATATTATTGTTTTGGTTCCTCTTGTTTTCTTGTTCTAGATAGGTTAAGAACAAAGGAAATGTTTATCCTTCAGAGGGATTCAAAACTATTTGAGAAAGAGGAAGAATAGAACCATCATTGAGGCAACCAATGTAATAATGCATGATTAGAATATTTCTATGATTCCATGGGCAGAAACATTCATGACATAGTATATGTTCAGAACAAGAGTCTTGACCAGACTTTGAAAAACATAACTATCGAAGAAACCTTCATTGGAGTGAAGCCTGATATTAAACACTTCAGGATATTTGGGTGCCCAATGTATTTTCATGTACCCAAAGAGAAGAATTCCAAGCTAGACCCTTCAGGGAGAAAGGATATCATTATGGGATAACATTGAATCTTCGAAGACATTCCAGATCTACATCCCTGGTTAGAGACAGATTGAGACAAGCATAGATGTTGTCCTTGAAGAAGAGATAGCCTTTCCAATATCCAAAGAATCTCAGATGGAGATTGACAGTGAGACAATACCTTCTCCCCCTTCATCATTTCAGAGGGAGACATACATTATTCCAGCTGATCCAGTTGCTCCAGTTGATATCTCCAGAGATATTGTAGTAGGGAATACAATTCCTGCCTAGGCTCACTTTGTAGAAGGCAGAGGAACATACAAGCCCCTCAAGGCACATCCTAAGAAAGAAAAAGATATTTTTGAGATATCCTTTAGTCATGAGCCACTTCATTGATTCTGAGCCTCCTTGTCTTGGAAAAGGAATAGGAGAAAAAGTATGGAAAGATGCCATAACAAAATAATACCGGTATATCTTAAATAATGATGTATAAGATATTGTTCAGAGACTAGAAGGGAAGTTTGTGGTGACTTCCAAGTGGATCAAGCATGCAGCTAATGGAAGCATCAAGAAATACAAAGCGATATATATAACCAGAGGATTATCACAAACAGAGGGAGTTGTCTATGATGAGACACTTGATCTAGTAAGCCCGATACACTTCCATGTGTACTACCTTCCATGAGTTGGAAACTATATCAGTTGAATGGATTCTTGATGACTTTTCATTTCAGCAAGAGTATTGCTGATCCAAAACTATATTATTACAGTGTTGGTGATAAGAGCCTGATTTTGATGACTTATTCAGAAATGCTTGTTGCTGGATACAAGTAAGCTTTGACTTCTGATTTTGAGATGAAGGATCTGAGTATGATGAACTACTTCTTGGGACAAGAAGTATTACAGAGGACCAATGAGATTTTTCTTGAGTCAAAGGAAAACATAGAGTGAGAATATTAAAGAAGTTCAATATGAGAGAATGCAAAATCACCGTGATGGATTTGAAGAAAATGAATGATGATGATTCAGACAAGATTGATCCATAGTTGATTGGATCATTGATGTATCTGGATAACACCAGACCTGATTCATTCTATGTAGTGAATGTGTTTAGGAAATCCATGAGTCAGTCGGGACAAACTCACTGGATAGCAGTAAAGCATGTATTGAGATATATACGAGGAACAATTGGATCTGACCTGAGATATGCCTCCAGCATGAACTTGATTTTGTAGGATATGCTGATACATATTGAGCAAAGAGTACAGTGGATCAAAAGAGAACATCCGGTTGTTTTTTTACCGTGAAGGTTGTCATGGTTTCTTGATGCAGTGGGAAATAAATCTTTACGGCCTTGAATACCACATAATAAGAGTATATATCATTAAGTGTGAGAAGTAGTGCGACTTCATAAACTTCTGACAGATTTACTTGATCATGAGATTGATTCTATGATTATAACTAGAGTTGTGTGAATCTCTTTGAGAAACTTGTGTTTCATGATAGATCGAAACACCTTGAGATAACATATCATTTTCAAAGACATGATGCAGAGGAAAGTAGTACACGTGTCGTACCTTCCTACACATGAACATATTTCATATACCTTCACCAAACTAGCTTGGTGAAGAATACCTCTCTAATTGATAGGGAGTGTTGATGACTACAACCAAGACAAATTTTGAGTACTTATGTGCGATACTTGGCATGATGGAGAATGCCTCCCTAGATGAGAGGGAGTGTTGATGATTAAAGTTGCGTGAAACATTCTCCAGAACACAGAATGATTGATTCGACCTAAAAGAGAGCCCATGAGATGGGTGTGTGGTTCCTATCTAAGACAGAACTGGAACATAGTGATGGCCTCCTCCTTACAGAGAGTTGAGAAGAATTCTAGATGATTCTCCTGTGTAATGTAGTGAGAAAGGAGATCTATTGATTTGGAGGTGCATGTGGCTGAGCACAAGGTGAACGTGTGAATTCCCATAGAGTTGGGTGCATCATCATGAGACATATATGAAGATGATGTATTATCCTTGTCTGAGCAGAGAGTTGAGATGATGAACTTCAGAAGACTCTCATGTGTAATGCTGTAGGAAAGAAGATCTGTTGAGTGGACTTGAATGTGGATGAGCATAGGTGAACGTGATCCTAGTGGTTGAGAACTACTGAGTGTGGTTATCCTGTGATACATGGTGAGATAGAGATATGGACATCCCTATGGATGTGACCCTAGTGGTTGAGCATTAATGGGTGTATGAGATCCCTTGCTATATTTTTCAAGAGTCAGACCTACCTGTAGACCTAATTGTAATGTAAAGGGTACATGTCGGCCCCACCTTAATGTAATTGATAATTAATGTAAAATATAATTAATGTGGTTAATATTAATTATATTGTGAGATAGAGAGGTTGGCCATGTTGTTCCAATAGACACTTTTATTGACAGGTCAAGTCTAATATAAGTAAAGGTGAATTCCCCATTGAGGAATCATATATTTTGTGTGAGTTTGGAAATTTCAGCAAGTACATCTTGGGAAAAGTGCGCACCTCTCTTGGGATCTAGTCTTCTAGGGTTTGTGAGCACCCTTTTGTGTGCTAGGTTTTATTGGCGGTGGAGGTATTTCTCTTGAAGAATATAGCAAAGGATTGGTTGGGCTTTCTTCCCTTTTTGAGAAGGGTTTCCCAAGATACTTCTTGTGTACTTGTGCATGGTGTTTCTTCTTGTGATATTGGTTGTTGCAACACAATGGTTTATGGTTTAGGTAAAATGATGAAATGGAATGAAATTCATGATTAAGCCTAGCTTATTGAAAAATCAACAATTTTTTGGACTTTAAAGGATGAAATATAAAAAACATTTGGTCTTCTACTTTACTTGTATTTATTACAATGGATGAATGTATGAATGTGTTTTCTTTACTTAGTTAAGTGACAAAATCCAATCTAAAATGTAATTAGCATATGCATCAGATACTTGATTAGAACTTCTAGGGATGTGATTATAAGTAAGAAAATAAAAATATCGTTCCAAAAGTCGTACCCGTAGGAATCGTCAGAGAAAAGTAGGATCTCTCACATGGTAACTATCGTTAAACTGACATACAACTAACTAGGATTCTAGGTGAACTTATAAAGATCAAACACCATGTGAAATGGTGTCACGTAGTAGCTCTATAATGATGCTATACTCAGCCACATTATTCATTGATGGGTCCAGATAAATTCCACATGAAGACACCAATTGTCCCTCAGGTGAATAGATAATCCAAGCGGTGGAAGTCAAGTTTCATGTATGATGACTGACATTGACCACAAATCCTAAGTATACCGAAGATTTTGTTGACATATTCCAACCAAGGGAAAACTCAATAATCAAGACAATGACACAAAAGAGAGAAAAACATGAGGTATATACACTAAGATACGCTACTATACAAAGGCCATGCTCAGGCTTGAAGGCTCAAGTGTAATACATTTTAAGGTAGATCCATTTTCTGGGATCATCCAACACATTCCCCTCATAATCTTCTAATTCATAGGCTACTTTCTCTAGGACACGTCACAAGATATTATGATCGTGCCACATGTAGTTAAACTTTCCTACACCTAGGGACATACAGACTTATCGTATTGGACCTTAACACATCGTTTATTCACTTCGATAGCCATAGACATGTCTCGACGCTACTCATCAAGGTTCCCTAGTTTTATGAGGTGCTCTTTGTTATCGGTCATCTCAGGTAGGAGCTCGATTTCCAACTTAATGGAAGGGATTTCTCATTCAATAGGAAGAATCGACTCCACTCCGTGTACTAACTGAAACAGTAAGAATCTGATGGAAGTCTTTACCATGGTTTGATATTCCCAAATTGTAGGGTAAAGCATCACATGCTAGTTAGATTTACTCCACCTGACATTTTTTTTCAAAATGGTCTTTAGAGATTTATTCATGGCCTCTACTTGTCCATTTTCCTGGGGATAATAAGGGGAAGAATGATTGTGTGTAAACCTCAGTTTCGATGCCAACTCTATTATCATCTCATTCTGGAAGTGACTTCCATGATTAGTGACAATAATATATTTTGGGATTAGGAACTGGGATATAATCTGATTGAATATAAAAAATGATGCAGTCTTACCATTGGATTTAATAGTAGGCATGGCCTCAACACATTTAGTAAAATAATCCATGACCATAATAATATGATGGTTCCCCCCAACTGAGGCTGGGTTGCAGTCCATGAAATCCACCCCCCAATTAGTGAAGGGACCAATAGTGATGACTGGGTGAAGAGGAGATGGGTGCGAGCACATTTTCTGAGTGAACACCTGGCAAGGGTGACACTTCTTGACTGCTTCAATTCAATCTTTAAAAATTGACAGCCAAAAATAATCGTCTCGCAATATCTTTTGGGTTGTCGCAAGCCTAGATAAATAACCACCACACACCCCACTATGACAGTCATTGATAACGGCCTTATCCTCCTCTTGATTCAAACAAAAAATCAAAATATTATCTACTCATCAATGCTACAAATTGTCGTCGATAATAAGGTAGTTCTTAGCATGATGATGTATACGTCATCGGTTGTCTCTCGATAGATGTTGGGGGAGCTTCAAGGTTTGAAGGTAGATTAAAATATCTCCATACTAGGGGTACAAATATGAGATAAGGAATATATTTTTATCCGCGAATGAATCATCATGAAAAATATCCTCATCTAGTCTAGGGAAGTCTGACATCAATTTCGCAAAAACTGATGATTTCTTGGATTTCGTAGACGTAAAATTGAGATCAAATTCTTGCAAAATAACAACCCACTTATTGTTTTTCCCACTTATGATATTTCTGGTAAGGACATGTTGAAATGGATTGATATATGCAACCATGGTAGTTTTTTAGAGTAATATATAATGATGTAATCTCTGAACCGCATGCACATCGGCTAAGGCTAGCTTCTCTACGTGAGAGTATTTAAGTTCATGACCAACTAGATTTTGGATAAGGTAGTATAAAACGTGTTCATGGAGCTCATAATCCTCCTGAACAAGTACCATACCAATCGTCCCTTCAGACATGGTGATGTAAAGAAAAAAATCTCTACTGTAGTCTAGAGGCTTCAATAGAGGCCCCGATAACAAGGCTTTCTTAAGAGCATCGAAGTATTCCTAGACTCGCTCATCCCATATGAACAGAGTGTCCTTCTTCAAAAGACACATGAAAAACTTAGTTATATTGGCATCATTATCTATGAAATGATGCAAGAAGTTATCCTTCCCCTATAAACCCCGAAGTTGTCGAATGTTGTACGGGGGAGGAAATAGAATTATTACCCCAACCTTCATAGGATCCACTTCAATCCCATGCTTAGAAACTATGAATCCTAAAAGGTGACTAGACTTAATGCAAAAGATGCATTTGTGAGGGTTCAACCGAATGTAATAAAAACAAAATCTCTCAAATACTAGTTGAAGGTGACTCGAGTGATCTACCCTCTTGTGAAAGTGAGCAATGAGATCATCCAAGTAATCTTCGATGATATGCTTAAGATGGTGAAACACAAAGGTCATGGCACGTTGAAAGGTCGCTCTGGCATCTTTAAGACTAAAAGGCATTTTTCGGTATGAAAAGGTACCCCAAGGACAAATAAACGTCATCTTGTGTTGATCCTCGGGTTTTATTTGAATTTGATTATGACATGAAAATCCATCCATAAAGGAAAAGACTTTTCTTTCCACACACTCTTCAATAATTTGGTTAACAAAAGGAGTGGAGATTTTCCTCGTAATAGAATTGATGACTCCACTGGGGAAATCAAATATAATCTCAAGCATGCTATATAAATTAAAATGATAACAAGAGAAGGTTAGAAGCATACCTCATCCAGACGTCTAAAGAAGACCACCATTGAGCACACGACCCAAATATTTATACCTTCAACTTATCATCAAAAACCAAGATACAAAAGCATGTGGAAATAATATATAATGTTAACATATAAATTAACATAATCCATTAACATACATAACAAATACACCCACAAAAAGTAATACAAATATTTTCAATATATCAATTGGACGAGAAAAGAGTATTTCTATTAATGTAATCAACATAAGTACATAGGTGACAAAATTCTACAACGACACATATCAGAACCGAGAAACTAAGTCCCTCCAGTTGGGCCTCCACCACTTCAATCATCCATAAAGGAAAGATCACAAGTAGTAGGAGTCAATGAAGTTATCCATCTCAATATAGGAAGATCTTGGGGGCTGAACACAAGAAGTTTAGACTTTCAAGGACAAAGGGATGCAGACTCAATTTGAGGTGAAATTTCTCTAGAGTGTCTTTGCTCTCAATATGATGAATGTCTCAACGCTTGTATATGACTCAATTTATAGCCTTCAAATGGAACTGAAGGGTTGATTCAGAGCATTTCCAATATATGGAAGGTCAAGGATCATGGATCACATGACATGGCATGGAAACTCGACATATTTTTTATTTTTTAAACACCAAACCCGATGTATGCGGGTTGTAATGGAGCAACCTGCGTATACATGATTTTTCTAACTGTAGGTCACGTATATGGACAAAAATATTTGTTTTTGGCTCTAAAGTGAGAAAAAAAGGGCAATTGAAGTCTGTAGATGGAAATGGAAGGCCATCAAAGAAAGATGCATGGAGTGTGGAAAACATTGCTATAACAACTATAGTGTTGAAAAAAGGATAAATGGAGGGTGTAAAGCTTATTATGGACTTGGAAACAATTGTAAATTAGCAGAACTTTGGCTTTGGGATAAAAAGAAAATCCTCTTTGGCACTCTTGTCACTCCAATTATCTTATATGAATGTGAAGTTTGCGATTGCAGTATATCTAGACAATCCTGGATAAAGATAGAACAAATCCAAAATAATTTTATAACTTATAATCTCAAAATTGAGGGAAATATACACTATCTTATCCTCCTCATAGAAGAAAGACTTCCCCCCCATTTAGATCATTGCTATGATTAGATACATAACATACAAGAACAACATGAACAACATGGATGACAAGAGGATCCCCAAAATTTCTTCAAACTCTATCCAAAACCACCAGTGGCTCAAGCAAAGATGACATAAAGATGCCAAATCTTGGCTAAATTATTGGGGAATACAAGAAGAATCCATCATGGAGAATATTAATAATATTACAAATATTATCACTTCTAAATTTAAGGAGAATATGTGGTGTGAAAACAAATTAGTGGATAAAAGGAAATTAAGATACTACAAGGAGGTGGTCAAACCTAATTTAGAAGATCAAAATTACCTCTTAGTTTTGAAAAGCGTAAAAAAGAAAATCAACATTGCTAAAATAAGAACAAACTCTCACGAGCTACATAGTGAAACTGGACATTGGACAACTCCCAAAACACCATGGGATGAGAGAATTTTTCACCTTTGTGACACTAAGTGGGTAGAAGATGAAAAACACTTCCTCTTGGATTTCCCTTCCTATACCCATATTAGAGCCTAATTTAAAAATATTTTCCACATTATTGACCTTCCTAACCTCCTAATTTATCAAAACTATGGTGATCTTAGAATGCTTCTCTCAATTCTTTTTTAGCATAGAAATGTTTTTTAAAGAAATTGAAGTAATCTCTTACCTTTTTAAGGTCTAATAGACCAACTCATCTTAGTGGATGTTAATCATCACCATCATCATCATTGTCATCATCATCATCATCATAAGAGTATTTTTTGGAGTATCTATGATAGTATTAGTGGTCACTCTAATAATTTATCTGGGACTCTACTTGCATCTTTGTCCTATTGTACTGGCATTTAACTCATATACTTAAGTGGAAATAGCTTCACGGGTGGAGTACCTAATCCCCTCTCATTTTTTTCATCAATTGCTAGTTTTAAGTCATGTTTATAACAATTTCCATGGTGGTATTCCTAAAGGGATCACAACTCTCACTATGTTGCATTTGTTGGATTTATCTAACAATACATTCAGTGGAAAAATACCTTCTGACCTTCAAAGACTCAAAGGATTTCCAATCAATGTATCTTCACAACAACTTGATCAATTTTATGATAGTCAATATGAAAAAGACGTTAGGTTTCCCCACAATACATTATTGGAGGAAATGACAATTTTCATTAAAAGATATAAGTATGACCTATCATATTTGAGTCTCGTGAATGCCATATTTTATTTGTCTAGCAATAATCTGATTAGATAAATCCCTGCAGGTATAGAATATTTGATTATCCTGTGATTGCTGAATTTATTTGGGAACCAATTACAAGGGGTAATCATGCATCTCTTGGTAACATATCTAAGTTGGAGGTGTTGGACTTGTCCAAAAATAATTTGAAAGGCTAGATTCCTAAAGAGCTCTCTATATTACATGAGTTTAGTGTTCTAGAAGTTTCACCTAACTACCTATGTGAGCTAATCCCAAGAATAAAAAAACTTTCCACTTTCAATGGGGTTTTCCTTTACACTCGTATGGTTAAAATGAAAGACCGGTGATATAAGGCAATAGTAATAGTAAAATTAATGAAGTGAGAGTTGGGTGGTGTAATTGTGTTGATAAAAAAATTCTAATTATAACATTGGCAATGGGACTAGGGATTGTATTTGGGGTGGTTCTTGGTATGTTCTTTTTTATAACCCTAAATTGCACCATACATGCATACCTGGCATCAAGCCCTCTTACTTGCTATTTTTGCCAAGCCATCACTAAACAACTCTTCTTAAAAAAAATATTTTTGAAGATCTATGTGCCCTGCATCACTACTTCCCGCATACACACACTTGTTGCACCACTAAATCTTGCGTACGTACGCTAGTTGCACCATTACAACCCACGTATACCCACAAATGTTGCAAAAATTAAAAAGTTGTAAGGAATTCGTTGAGAGTACAGGCTATTGGTAGTTTCCCAACTGATCCACCGCCTATAGCCCGTCACCCAATTGAATAACCATCCTTTTCTCATATAAAAGGAGGTGTTGGGGTCTCATTCCAAGGAGAAAGATAAGAACAGTGAAGCTCTGCCCATTTCACATCCCCTCCTTGCCCCAAGAATTGCAATCATCTTGTGAGATTTGCATTAGAATTTCCCATTTTGCCCTTTTTCCTCCATCATAACCCTATGCCATTTCCCTACAAGAAGTGTGAGAGGAGAAGGATACGTGGAGGAGAAGTTGGAGCTTGGTGAAGAGGAGCTCGGACCAGGTTCGTGGAGAAGTCATCGATCTCATTTTAAGTAAACTTTGTGATATCAATAAAAGGAATACTTTTTCTGTCCCGAAATATGATGTGTCTAATCTTTATGTTTGATTTATGATTTATGCTAACATCTAACCCATAATTCATATACAATATGCATTTTTGTAGTTCCCTGTTTGTTTGTTTGTGAATGCAGGTCAGGCTTGGGAGGAGATTTGCAGTCAGTGGAGCAATCGAACACAAAAGGATCGACAACGGACGCAGAGTTACAGGTAAAGTTACCATATCTTTTCACTTTGTATTTCTTGTATGAATGTGGAGTATATTCTGGGTAGTCTAAAGAGTAGGAGACTTTTAGAGGGTTAGATCTACCTACATGTTGAACCCTAGTGTAGTCCATAGGGGGGTTTTCCCACTATAGCAGAAATGGCGACCGTACTAGAGAATCCTCTAGGGTTTTAGGGGATATGTTTTGGGTATTTTAATTGGTTTTACTACCTTTTTTTAGTTTCTGTAAGTTGTTAAGTCTTTAAGGGATTCTGGTTACCTATTGGTACCATACTAGTACTCCCTGCCCTGTCGGTCTACCTATTAGTTTTATTTTTTTGAGAAGTTACAAAGGTGTACGTAGCCTGCAGTGGGTCTACATGCGTACATACGCGCCCTGCTTGTAGACAACCCGTGTACATATGCAAGCTGCTTAAGGGCCAGTAGCGTGCCTATGTCAAGAAATTTTCTCTGTAAAGAAGAGGCAGTCAACCTCTTCCCTGATTGAAGTCATACTTCTCAGGGGTTTCTTGATTAAGTACTGGTCTCTATTGTTACCATCTTTAGCCTGGGTTTGACGTTAGTTTGCTTATCTTCTAAAGATTTCTTATGTTTTATTTGAAAGGGTTTTAGATGAGTCTTTGAGTCTTTGATCAGCCTGTTAGGTTTCCTCAGTGACTCCTTGCAATCCGCAGTGGGCCAGAAGTCATTTTTTGGTCTTGTCTTGTTTTTAACTTTTTCCCTTTTGCTTTCTTTAAATAAAAATACAAAATATTTATTATGAGTTTTCTTGTTTGAAGCATTTAAAAAAAAAAAAATTGCATTTCTTTGTTTGGTTAAGTAGTTAGGTTAGTTATATCACTTGTCAGGAAAAAGAGTGATTTTCTTAAGTTCTTCACTGATTTCTTAGAACATTAAGTAGCTCGTAGTCGAGCGAAATTTCATTTTAGGTTTTCCTTTAAAAGATCTGAGAAAAAAAATAGTTATGAAAAGTTGGTTAAAGAGTTAAAATCGCAAATCTTTATTTGTCAAATAGAAGTAATTTTTCTTTCATTATTTGTTTATTTCTCCTTCCTCTCTCAAAACACACTAGTAGTTTCATTGTTGTTTCCTTGACTTAAAACAAGCCACTTAAAATTAACGCTAAATTAAAATCAACTAGACTTTATGTTTCTAGGGTCAATCAACTAGTCTAGGCTAGAGCCTTGAAATAGGTTGGAGAGGAAACTCTTCAAGGCTTAAAAACAAACATACGAGTCTGAGTCGGGCGCATTTTCCATGGAGCTTCGTGGATCTTGAATCCATTCGAGGTTCTCAATTGTCTTCTAGACCACTTTTTTTTTATATCCTCGATAGGTTTCGGTCTTGATACCCTACTCATTATGGTCCACCCGACCGTCAAATGTACCCGCCTGGTGAATGTTCACGAGCTGGCAACCTAGTTGCCTGTATTTTAAGGACTTACTCAAGTGACTGCAGGGGTATACCAAGGTACCTAGGACAGATGTTGGGCCATGCTTTGCATATCTATACCCAGAGGGTGCTTCCGTGTTCGAGTTACACTTGCACCGGTAAGTTGCTCTAGTGTTGGCTGGCGTAACTGTTCTTCCAACTAGTTAGTGGTTTTTCTACTTTATCTCATAAGAAATTTTATAGTGTATGTTGGTTTTCAACGTTAGTAAAATCCTTATTGTGTCGCTGATCTTTTCACAAAGTGGAAGATCAGGAGCTCTGTCAGTCGCAAAGGCTTTAGGGCCTACCACTGGTTGCATTAGAGCCACCACCGCCACTGTTACAGAAAAAACTTGACTAGCAAGGGTCATTTGAGGTGACCAAGCCACAGGAAACTATGCCCGAGCCATCCCTGAGGGGAGAACACTCGAATCCAGAGGAACCAACCATTTATGACCTTGGAGTGGAATCTCTCAGGCTGTACAACCCTCCGATCACTGAATTGTCAGTGCCCATCATAGTACAAGTTGTCCTACCAAGGGTAACACATCACGAGCGTCAGATAGTTTTGCAAGAAGCAATGGAAGAAAATTCTACTACTTCATCAGGGAGTCCTCACACTCCCTCAATGGCTGCCACCACTGGGGTCATTCCTCCTCCTAACCCACCATCATCGGCCCAGACCACAATGGTCTCGACTGCCTCTACTTTAGGCAGCAGTCTAATTTTTTCTATGGAGGTGATCACTACTCCATTCACACAGAGTGCGACATACCCTCCATTTTCATACAGGATGCCTAGATTTGATATGAACTCCATCCTCTCCTACTCCACCCTACAGACCATGCGTCTGGGGGAAGGGAGCTAAAACACTCCTCTGCAAGGGTGCATGGGGGGAACCTCCACCCCTATAATGATTTCCCTTATGGAGGGGGTCATATACCCCCTTCGACCCCTTTGCTCAGTGGTGCTCCCCAACAACCCATCGAGCCGAACATGAACTACAACTTGTTCGGAGAAGGTAGTCTAGGACCTTCTTCTTACACCATGCCAGTAGGTTTAATTTCATTCTCTCTGTTCGGCACATTTGGAAATAATGCATTCTCGTCAACTGTCGTCTCATCTGGGGGCAACCCTAGTTTTGGACAACAAAATCCTGTGCAGGGTACTATTCCTACATAAGGGGAAAACACAGGAATATTTTCCTCACAAGGACTTTGGAATCCATCGCAGGGATCAGTTCCATCCTCAGGGATGCCAACCGGGGGAAACCCCTTCCATGGTCAATGGAACCCTGGCAAGGCTCCGTACCTATGCCCGTTGGTTCGGCAGGGGGTAACCCTTTCTAGAATCTCTGGAACACTACACACAGAGCAATCCCTGCCCAGCCCTCAACCTCCAACTATGGGAATCAGCTGATGATGTCCCAACAAACGTAGTATCCATTCGCTAGCCAAGGCGATGGTATTTACTAGAACCCTGGTCAGCAGCCTAACTTTTCCTGGCAACCTGGTGCCAGCCAAAATCCAGGCTCCTTTTTCCCTGTACATAGTCAACAACCCAAACTACTATTTCTGGCAATGTTACATTTTCCAGACTTGTTGAGGTTATTAAATGACCCAATTTGTCATGATCCACGTTGGCCCCCTATGCCAACGAAGTTTCCCTCGAACATTCCAAAATTCAAAGGCAAGCTTAACGAAGATCTGGGCAATCACATGACCACTTTTCACCTATGGTTCTTGTTGAACTCATTGAGAGAAGACTCTATATAGTTGCGTCTGTTTCAATGCACTCTTATCGGGAGTGCCGCAAAATGGTACATCGAGCTCGACCGCTCAAGATACTCTACTTTTGGTGAATTCGCAATGCTTTTCCTAAACCATTTTCAACTACCTGTGAGATATGATGTCGGCACCGAATTATTGGCCAACTTTGAGCAAACAAAGGCTGATCATATCTTGTATCACATCCGAGAATGACGGCATCGGAAGAGTTTTATAAAAGTACCAGTTCCACTAGATTTTTTGTTGGAGTGGTTCCTTAAGTATTTGGTACCCCAGTTATCCAAGGACGTTGCAACATCGAGAGTGTTTTCTGAGGAAGAAGCGATAATGAGAGGTCAACAGCTTGAACTGATATACTCTCATTCTAGTTTACTCTATGAAGTTTTTCCAGATGTGACACGATCTATCCTTGACAAGGCCAGATAGAAATATGGACCACATGTCGATGGTATAGTTGTTTCAGCACAAGCAAAGTCCACTGATCAACTATCAAATCAATTACAACAATTGTTGATACAACAGACAACGGCCAGCCAAACCACTAGTTCGGTTTCTCCCCCTACCCAAACGTTGGATGTACACAGTGTGCAGTCGATGAACCTAAAGGCCAACCAGCAGCCTGACGGAAAGAAAAAAAAAAGAAACAAGAAGGGTAAGGGGGATAATAAACCCACTAATAATACTGGTAGGGGAAACACAGAGAAAAGAAAGTCGAAGTATCTATGTAACCTCTGCACAGAAGACCACTTGACTCACCTGTGCCCTCGGCTTACAGAGGCCCAAAATTTATTAGCACAGTAGCAACCTATTGTGTTAACGAACCCGTTTCCACATGGGAAAAATATGACTCAAGCCTCTTCGAGCATGGATCGGGGCAGTCAGGGAACCCCTCCACCTTCTAGTAATCCCTCGGTTTTGAATGTTTATATGATAAAAGGTGATGCTTATATAGCAACTAGGGCACACAATTATGAAATTCCAGAAACTTCTGAGAAGGGTAAAGAATCCGTAAACCCATCTGTTCCTCTCCATATTGAGAAGATGATGGGAAAAATAATGGCACACATCCTGAAAGGGGAGTTTAAGAAAGCTTCGCACAATCTGAATGCAAGGGTTGCCCATAACTACTCTATGGTGGAGGATTTGTCACAAACCCCTTGCGCAATGTCTGCTTTGGAGGTCCTTCAGAGATGCCCTTCGCAGAGAAAGGCCTTGTTAGCTTCCATATGATCTATCAAGACTTGTAATCCAGGGACGATCATTCTTGATACGATCGACTTGAAACCTCATCTCCCATACCACATCATGTTTCAGATAGTAGTGGCTCACCCCACGAAATATTTTACCCGGAATATTTTCTGCACAGTGGTTGATGAGGGTGCTTCGACATGTGTTATTTCGTTGGCATGTTGGAAGGCCATTGGCCAACCCATTTTGTCTCCATCACCTACTCTGCTTACTGCTTTTGACGGTCATTCTTTCAGAACCCATGGAATCATCCTTTCTTTCCTCGTGCAGTTAGGCGGGAAGATCATGTGTGTCGAATTTGAAGTGGTCGATGTGCCTCTCGACTACAACCTCTTGTTAGGAAGGAGTTGGACCTATTCTATGCATGGAGTGGTCGCCACAATTTTTGGGGTCTTGTTGTTCCCACATGAGGGTCGGATCATGTCCATTGATCAGTTGTCCTTATCCCATTTTGACCCTTCATTGGGGGCATCCACAGTCCCAATGATTGATAATCCACAGCATGGAATCATCAACATAGGGGTTGGTTTGTGCCCACCTTTGATGGGTACTTTCTATTACCCACCTCCTTTCGACAATGTCAAGTATATATCGGTTGTAACCGACCATCCTAGGGCTGAAATATTTCAAGTGTCATCTTTACATATGACTTACTTTAGTGATATGTGGACTCTTCCTTCCCCATCGACCATGATGGAAGGGATAGGGCATCATGGCATGGCCATTCCCTTGTCCGCAGCGGAAGTTGCGTACTCTATCATTCAGTAAGCTTCCACCAACCCCGATCCGACTCCCACACAGGAGTTAGATCTAGTTCTCAAGCCTATTTGGGCTCAAGATTCCCTCGCCACTACTGATTCTTTAGAATTAGTATTTCCCTCTGACGAGGTGATTATAGAGGCATTGACTGGTCCGGACAGACCCTAGGATGATCTCCATCACAGATCTTATTTCCTCCTAGAGTTAAGAAGAATAGAGGCAGGTGAATTCATGTTGACTATGACTGGAGATAGGTCTTGTCCTATCAATCCTTTGGCTACGCACGTAGTTTATGCCGAGGGTAATATGGAAACTATGGCTGAAACGATACCTATTGACATCTCCAAAACCCCTAGTGTCATGGAGAATGTCTTCATTGGAGAATACTGCTCCCCTGAGGAGATTTGGATCTACACAGATTTATTTAAAGAATTCTGCGACATTTTTTCTTGGTCTTATGAGGAAATGCTAGGCATAGATCCAAGAATCATCGAACATGAAATAATGACTTATCCTGATGCGAAGCTGGTCTGATAGAAGCTTCATCCAGTGAATCCTCAGAAAGAAGCAGCTATCAAGGTTGTAGTAGAGAAAATGCTAAAAGTTGGTTTCATATACCCCATTCAGTTGACTCAATGGGTGTCAAATCTTGTTCCAGTCAACAAAAAGCAGGGAACGATTCATGTATGTATGGATTTCCATGATTTGAAAAAGGCATGTCCAAATGATAATTTCCCCACCCCATTCATTGATCAGATTATTGACGAGTGTGCATGCTGTGAGGTCTTTTCTTTCATGGATGTTTTTTCAGGATACAATCAGATACAAATTAAGCCTGAGGACCAGAATAAAATAGCTTTTATCTGTCCATGGGGTACATTTTCTTATTGGAAGATGCCTTTTGGCCTAAAGAATGTTGGAGCCACTTTTCAATGGGCCATGTCTTTTGCTTTCCATGACCTAAGACACATATTCATGACTTATCTCGATTATTTAGCATCACGATCTCACAAGAGAGTTGATCATCCCACATACCTCTGACTAATATTTAAGCGATGTCGCTACTATCAAATTCACTTGAATCCAAACAAGTGTAGTTTCTACGTGATGTCGAATCATATGCTAGGTTTCATAGTTTCGACAACATGGATCATGGTCGATCCTCGAAAGTTTGAGGTGATCGTTCAGTTTCCTCCCCCATGCACAGTCCCTCATCTTCAAAGTTTGCAGTGTAAAGAAAAAAAATTTCATCGTTTTATCGCAAACTATGCTGAAATCACTAAAGCATTTATGCGTTTACTAAAGAAGGGAGTCCCTTTACATTGGGATGAATCCGCTCAACTCTCTTTCGAAGCGTTGAAACGTGCCCTCACGTCTACCCCTTTGCTTCGGCCACCCAATTATAATAAAGATTTCTTATTGTATTTGGTCACCGTAGAGTCGACCATCGGTATGGTCTTGGTTCAAGAGGACAATATGCTTGAAGAGCATGTGATTTATTACCTGATCTGAGGCCTGGTTG
Organism: Picea sitchensis; assembly: GCA_010110895.2. NCBI lineage: Eukaryota > Viridiplantae > Streptophyta > Pinopsida > Pinales > Pinaceae > Picea > Picea sitchensis. The sequence goes on along the minus strand of SNQJ01S0021001.1, from coordinate 9,160 downwards.
GAACAGAAATCAGATACTCCCACATTGAGAAACTGGCATTGGCAACAATGCATGTTGTCCAACAGTTTCGTCATTACATTCTGCTGTGCCAGATCACCGTCGTCGCTATTGTGAATCTGTTTCAATACATGTTGATACGACATGTTATCCATGGAAAGATCAGTAAATGGATAGTCATCCTTCAGGAATTTGACTTAGATTTCGTTTTCGCGAAATCCAAAAATTCACTGGTCTTTGTAGAACTCATCTCAGAATTTCCGGTCAAATCAGGTGATGTTACACCCGAAGAATCATTGATTAAAGGAGATCTTTTTCTGATTTCATCTTCAGACCCCTGGTATGGAGATATACTATTCTATATCTAGACTTTAAAGTGTCCCACCTCTACTTCTCATGATGAGCATCGACGTATACACCATCAGGCAAAGAACTATTTCATACTCGATGACGCTTTGTATCGTCGAGGTGTAGATTTCATCCTTCATCAGTGCCTCACTCATGAAGAAGCAGAAATAATTCTTAATGAATGCCACACTGGAGCATGTGGTGGTCATTTGTCTGGGTTGGCAACACCCCAAAAGATTCTACGAGTCGGTTACTATTGGGTGATGTTAATCAAATATTGCGTTGAATCGGTCAATAAGTGCCACCCATGTCAGATCTTCTCTCGAAAGATGAGGGCACACCCCTCTCCCATGTTTCCCGTCATTACTGTTGGCCCCTTCACCAAGTGGGGGATTGATTATACTACATGCCACCCCCTTTCAGCCAAGGGGCACTGTTATAGCATTGTAGCGGTAGACTACTTCACAAAGTGGGTCGAAGAGATGTCAACATTTAATAATGATGGAGAGACAACAACTCTCTTTCTGTTTAACCAGATAATAGCAAGGTTCAACATACCGAAGGAGATTGTCACTGACCATGGCATTCACTTTCAGAATAAAATGATGTCTGAGTTAACATCAAATCTTGGGTTGAGGCAGGAGCATTCATCACCCTACTACCCACAAGCGAATGGTCAGGTGGAAGCTGTGAATAAGTCCCTCAAGACCATTCTACAGTGAATGATCAATTCTTCCAAGTCAAATTGGCATTTGATGTTACACTCGACGTTATGGGCCTACCAAACATCTATAAAGATTGCCACCATTTTTTCACCTTTTCAACTCGTTTACGGGTTGGAAGAAGTCTTGCCTATAGAGTGCCCGATCCCATCTCTAAAGTTGGCAGTACAGTTATTGCCAGACACTTTACCGCTTGAGGAACGCTTATTGTATCTCGAGCAGCTCGATGAAAAATGTCGTGATGCAGCCTTGGCTAACGAGGCTCACAAGCAATGAGTCAAGTTTCAGTATGATCGGTCTGTTCGTCCTCAGATTTTCTCAGAAGACGACCTTGTCCTGGTCTATGACCAAGATAAGGATCCCTTGGGGGCAGGCAAGTTCAAACCCATGTGGTTCGAACCTTTTCATGTGAAGGAGGTATTAAAGAAGGGTGCTTATCGTCTGGTTGACTTTGAGGGGAATTCTTTAGCGGAGCCTAGAAATGGGCTCTACCTCAAGAAGTATTACTCATAGGTAGGTTGCCTTGGGTGACTTTTTGTACATATGTATAGTTCTTATACAATTATTTTTTGACTTTTTATTTTATGGACGTGTCATTTTTTATGTCATGTTTTTCACTGTGGTAGATGTCAAGTGAATCAGAGTTGTTCATTGGGTTCGTGGACAGTGCTAGCCGACACACTCGAAGGCTTGATTCCACAACTTGGGTGATCTTCACGCCTCAAGGCCAGTTTCTATCTTCTAGAGTTATATGTCTAGGTGATGCCACAAACAATGTCATCGAGAATAGTGCAATAATAGAGTTGCTTCGTGACACCCTGTCACATGGTATCTCTCACCTCTAGGTCTACTTAGATGCACAGTTGGTTGTGTTCCAATTAAATGGGGTTTACCACGTTTATGATCCTACTTTACACCAACGGTTCCTTAGGGTACGTCTCTTAGAATGATTTTTTTATTACATTACGTATATCCATGTTCCTAGGAGATTTATTCAAATCATAGATACTCTAGCTAATCATGTATTAGATTGGCATATTGCACACACATAAAAAGAAGAACACACATACACATTTACATACAATTGTAAAAATGTGATCCATAAGACATAAAATATGTAAATAGACATATATATATATCAAAAGTCTCAGAGTATATAGGTAGGTGCAAACGCCTCAAAAATAGATATCCAATATACATCACAGGGCTTATGCCCTAAAAAATATACAAAAGAGTGCCCTTGCCACGTAAGTGGTCCATCCTAAGATAAGAATGAGGCCTGTTGGCCCTACCATAGTGAACAACAATGTTTTCCAAATGTCAGAAGAGCTGGACCCAGTTTCGTGGCACCCCAACTACATGAGGCTACATCGATGGCGGGAGATCCTTGATCTCGACCATGGGGAATGCACGAGTGAGCGCGGTGAGGTTTCGCTCCACCCATCTCAAAAATCTCTCAGCCTCTCCAGATGGAGGTCCCCCTGCTACTGTTGTTGTTGGTGGTGGTCCGATGACTGCGGCTGGCACTACCTCTGGTCGAGGATGCCGCCTGGTCCTCACAAAGTCTATTGGATGCATTGGTCCCACATATGTACATAAACAGATACATAGTTGTCAGATACTCTGATTCACATAAAAATTATACATGTAAAAGGAAACTAAAAATTAAATAATTTTAAAAACAAACATACCCATCTCTCCTCGCTCCTCTCCAAGAGATACAGGCATGTCCGGATCCCTGGAAAAGTTGATCTCAACATAGGGGTAGTCCTCTATCATCAGAATTTGTCATGCCCACCAATCGAAAAATGTATCATCGAAGGCCTCTATGGTCCTCCCTCCTCTCTGTCATAGCAACAATGTCACCCATATACATACTACCGGGAGGGAGGCCACATGCCCCCGCACTGTCTCTCGTGGACTGAGACTGTGTACCCTTTCAAAGAAAAATGAACATAGAATGGTACCGAATCCGAAGTTTTTGTTACTCTGCCCGCGACACTCGGTGAGTTGTCTTTTCATGCAGTCAAGCATGGTCGTTCTCTAGTTGAAGATTCGTGCATTTAAGCACTGCACCACACAATGCATGTGCACCTGGGAGTCCTGATGTAAGATCATGGATCTAGTGATCCGCAGAATAAGTAAAACTATCACTTTCAGTGATAGGTTGGTGATCTTGTGGATTGGCACCTGAGAACCTACTTTCTCAGTGTCGGCCTCTTAATGTAGTCCGATCAGCTTGGCGATGTTGTGAGGCCCGGGGGGAAATGCTCGCAAGTTGACTGGTTCCCCTCTCCTCAAGAGGCCAGTCAGAAAGTAAATGTCCTTAGTCATTGGATTCAATGATTTCCCCTCAAGCATAAACACCTTAGCATCGGGGGCCAATAATCCACCAAGGTATTCAATAGCCTGGGTTGTGCCCTCATGAATGGACATTGGAAGAACTTCCATAACCCACGTTGTCTCAATGTGGCCATAGTTGTAGGGTCCTCATCGACCAAGATATCAATTTCTTTGTGCTCCCTCTCTCCAGTGGACATACATCTTGTCAAATGACAAGTTCATGGAGGAAGTTAGCTCTTGTGTTTTCATTTTTTCTACCTTTTCTAGGGTGTACGCGGGTTGTCTTGGACACAGTCGCATATGCATGCTAGCAGATTATTTTCTTCCCTTGGGCATACGCGGGCTGTCCTTTGATAGCCAACGTACATGTAGGGCTTCCCCTTTTTAGGAGTGTACGCCCCCAAAAAAACTAAAAGAAAATCATAAATGAAGTATGGAAATGCAATAGGGGTTGATTTGTACTTACTTTGTCTGAGCGGAAGTTCGTTTCATCCTCTGAAGCTCCCAGAATCAACTCTTTTAGAAAAGGGGTCTTTTTGGATTTTTTGTTAATTCTCAATTTGCAATGGTTAAAATGAGTTGTCAACTTCTACTTATAGACTTTTTCGTCCTTTTTTGCTACTTTTTTGAACCCTTTTGACTTTTTTTTTGGCTTGTAAATCATCTAGCATGGTTTCTGAGTTTCTCATTGGATGTTACGACACACTTCACTTTTGGTTTGGAAAATATTTTTTGAGAGATGAGTCACTTTTGAAGGTCCTTTGGTAAAAGTCGTTTTTCCAACTTTTTGTATTTAAGTTAGGATTCCACCTCCACTTTTTTCATCTCATTGTCTTTTCTGCTTTTCCATAGGATTGATCCCACCGAATTGCGACATGGAACCATCATCATTGCTTTAGAAGATTCATAATTTAGTGGTAGATCCTACCTCTACATGGATGCCCTAGGTAGATCTTGGTTGCATTTTGGCGTCCATGTCATCGTTAATGATTTTAGGCTTGGGAGTCCTTGTTAGTCCTTACCATGATCACGAGTTTGAGCCTTTTAATTTTTTATGTATCATCACTCTTGGCCTCACCCTTGGGACTTCCAAAAAAAATGAGTCTTCTTTAAGCCCTTTTCCAACTCTATAAAAACGAAAAGATTTTCGAGTGATCTTGTTGTCCTTCACGCTCGCCAAACTAAAACTTGAAGGAACGTCTGTCCAGCGGTAGTTTACCCCTTTTTTGGTCTAGATGGTCAATTGTACGAACAAAGGTATACTCTAGGAACTTCGGTTCGCTAAAAGAGTATTCTCAGGTATAAGTTTAACCCTTTTTCGGGCCTGAGGGACTAAATTTACGAAAAAGGAACCCCCATGGAGTCCATAGCTAATCTCTTTTTAGACTCCCTAAAAATGAAAATATTGTTGAGTGATCTTGTTTCTTCACACTCGTTAAACTAGTCCAGAAGCACATCCCTTATGGAGTCCATAGTTAAGCTCTTTTCAGACTCCTTAAAATTGAAAAGATTGTTGAGTGACCTTGTTTTTTCACACTCGTTAATTGGTTCAGAAAAACATCTACTGGCATGAGTTTACCCCTTTTTCAGCTTGTATATTAAGGAGGAAAAAGGTACACCTCAGGAGATTCATCTCACCAGGAGAGTTCTCCTCAGCAAATTTTACTTTTTTGGGCTAAGGGGAGTAAATCTAGAAAAAGACATGGAGTCCATAGTTAAGCTCTTTTCAGACTCCTTAAAATTGAAAAGATTGTCAAATGATCTTGTCTATGTCACACTCATTAAAATAGTTTTCAATAGACGTCTTTTCGGTGCTAGTTTATCCCTTTTTTGAACCGACTAGACTATTTTTGAAAAAGGTACCCTAGTGGAGTCTTCTTTATGTTTTTCAGACTCTCTAAAAATGAAAAACCACCGATCTTACCTTCTCTGGACTCGTGAAAAATACATTGAAGGGGGTTTCATTGTGTCTTTCTAATCAGGTTTTCGTATTTGCATCTTTGGTCTATTGCCAACTCCATGTTGCTCTCAACTGAACCTTTGAAGCATGCCTTATACGCAAGCCTTGTAGCACTTTGCCTCTGTGATCTGACACCTTGACCCATGGAGGAATTTTTCCAAGTGTCCTTTTCCTACACATGTTTCCTTGCTCTAATAATTAGTGTGTTCCTTGCACTTGGAACTAGAATTTTTGCGACACTCGTTCCTCCTTTGTAACATAGTATTCTTTTATTCTTTTTCAAGCTCTTTAAAAATATTGAAAAAGAAAAAGAAAAAATCAAATATACCCCAAAAAGAGGATGGGAAAAATATTTTCTTTTATGGCAGCACAATGAGTCACCCTTGGACAAAGCACATCCTTCCATTCGTTCATCAAGATTTGGGATCTAATATGACCGTAGGAAGTTGTTCTTGCTACATAGAGTTGTGTCCTCCTCCGTTTGGTTATTCTTCCAAACATATGGAGAGTTTTATTTGACTCCTACATCATGAACTTATATTAATTTCATGTTGCTTGAGTCTCATCATCTGTCGTGCTATTGTCCAAGGAAATTTTTACCCAACCTGAGTTGGCCTTTCTACAGTTTGTCTCTTTCCCTCATGCTCGACCATCCCGAAAGTCCAATCAAGTCTTTGTTCGAAATCAATGAAGTTCTCTGCCTAATCACCGAGATCCTCTTGTTTGTTCTCGACGAGCCATCGAAGACCTCTGGGTAGTGAACTCGTACACTCACATTACACTCCTACCCGAGTTTTGAAGATCTTGAAGTTGTTGATTGAGCTCTGAAAGCCTCATCTCCAGCCATCAAGCGTCATTGGCTTCTTGAATATGGATATTATACATGTATATCTTTGATTTTGAGATGTAGATTTGATGTGTATTTCTCACGGCTACACTTTATATATTTATATGACATGGATCTACAGTGTATTTGATTGGAAACCATGATTTATTTCATCCCGAGCATGGGTATGCCTGCATCGGTGAGATAATTGTTATTTTGCAGATGGCACCTCCCGAACTCTGGTCCCGAGCTCACTTGCTTTGTACATTGGTGAATATTTGTAATGTATTTCAGCCATCATATGCTCTTATGACCTCACACATTAGGGGGCATTTTTTATAACCCTAAATTGCACCATACATGCATACCTGGCATCAAGCCCTCTTACTTGCTATTTTTTCCAAGCCATCACTGAACAACTCTTCTTAAAAACACTATTTTTGAAGATGTACATGCCCTACACCACTACTGCCCATGTACACACATTGTTTTCACCACTACAACTCACATATGTACGCTAGCTGCACCATTGCAGCCCGTATATACCCACAAATGTTTCAAAAAATAAAAATCTGCAAGGAATTCGTTGAGATTATGGGTTATTGGGTAGTTTCCCAACTGATCCACCGCCTATAGCCCGTCACCCAACCGAATAACCATCATTTTGTCATATAAAAGGAGGTGTTGGGATCTCATTCCAAGGAGAAATATAAGAACAGTGAAACTCTGCCCATTTCACATCCCCTCCTTGCTCCAAGAATTACAGCCATCTTGTGAGATTTGCATCAGAATTTCCCATTTTGCCATTTTTCCTCCATCATAACCCTGTGCCATTTCCCTAGAAGAATTGTGAGAGGACAAGGATACGCAGAGGCACAGTTGGAGCTTCGTGAAAATTATCTCAGACCAGGATTGTGTAGCAGTCGTTGATCTCATTGTAAGTAAACTTTGTTATATCAATAAGAGGAATACTTTTTCTGTCCCAAAATATGATGTGTCTAATTATTATGTTTGATTTATGATTTATGCTAACATCTAACCCATAATTCATATACGAGATGCATTTTTGTAGTTCCATGTTTTTCTATTTGTGAATGCAGGTCAGCCTTGGGAGGATATTTGCATTCAATGGAGCAATCAAACGCAAAAGGATCGACATCAGACATGGAGTTACAGGTAAAGTTACCGGATCTTTTCACTTTGTATTTCTTGTATGAATGTGGGGTATATTCTGGGTAGTCTAAAGAGTAGGAAACTTTTAGACAGTTAGATCTTCCTACATGTTGAACCCTAGTGTAATCGATAGGGGTGTTTTCCCACTATAGGATTCTTGGTATGGATTTTTGGTCCTCGAGGAATTAGGGAAGTCTCATTCTTCTGGAACTTGTGGATTTCTTCGAACAACAAAGCATAAACATATTCTTTATTGCAAGGCCTATAGATTTCCCAAAAGAATTAGATAACTAAGTTGAATATTATTGGGGATTCAAAAAACACTATTAGATATTTTGTGGCAAGATATTCCTCAAAGGATGTGGGTTTGTTAGCCATCATTAGTCATATCAAAATTATCCTCAAGGATTTCAAATATCCCTCCTTTTTTCACGTTCTTCAGGAAAAAAATGCACAAGTGGTTGAAATGTCTAACAAAGCCATTAGAATACCCTAGACACACTATGGGTTGATGGGAATTATCTATTTTTACCCTCTCCCTAATGTTAGTTATGAATCCCACCAAGGATGTGGCCTGTGTGGGTATCATGGGCATGGAGATTGCATGTTGGTGGAAATGTATCAGTCAGTCCTCATTTAATATGGGCATAGGTATTTTAGGCCCTATGTACTATGCATTATGTTAGAGAAAGGACTTCTGTAGAATTTGAAGGAGTATGGATCACGGGCGATGGGATGTCTTTGTGGTGGAGGTACGCCTTGGATGGTTTCATAGATTAAAGCAACAAGAGTTTCCCTTCTCAAGGAAGGATTTAATCATGATGGAAAGTGGTCATAAAGGTGATATATATTGTAACATACCCACTATGATCCCCAGTTTAATTATGCTTAATGTAGATATAATTGTTATCACTGAAATTTCGTCCGCACAGAGCGACAAGAACTCCGCATCGTCAGCACAGAAAAACAGTCATTCATGGCACAAGGATTAGTTCCACAACACAGCAAAAGGGCCAAAACTATACAAAATTGGCTAAAAAATTAAAAAGCGCATCGCACCCATGGAAAACGCGCGCGCGCGCAACATCTTCGTACATTGGGCGCATATGCGCGGCTGTGGGGTGCAAAACCCGCGCGCCTGCCAAACGGCGCATTTATGGAACTGGTCGGCCTCCCAACCACTAATGGATCGGCTCCCAAGTCGATTTGACACCAAATCCGAGCTCAATCTACGTGGGGAGGCTGGTCAAAGACCTAATTGTGCCCTAAAGGGCCTCTTTTCACATTCAAAAGGGGTTGCACAATAGCTCAAAGCTTGGCTATAAAAAGCCATGAATGACCATCATTTCTTCAAGGAATTCTTCATACTGTTATGCTGCTGAGATTACTATAGACTCCTTCTAGTAATACACATTGCAAGCTGCATTTCATAGGCTTTCCATCTCTCACTAGAGTGGACAAGCTTGGAGTTCTTTCACCCATACTTTCATCTTTCATTGTAAGGAGAGCAATCAGTTGAGGGCCTCAAGAACCTTCCATTGGAGAGGGAAGGGACCCAAGTCCTCTTTCTCCATTGTGTATCTTTGGATTTCATCAATCAGATCAAGCTATATATTGGTGACATTGGTCCATTTTCATTTGTTTTTATTTTTGTTACTATGCTCATGTTTTCTTTTAGTTTTTGTTTAATTCTTGTTAATAGCTTAGTTGTTTTCTTTCTAACCTTTTACCATACAGCTGTCATGACTAGCAGAGCCCAACTAGGCATGTAAGCACTCACTTTTTTCTCAC